>JAJGRX010000617.1:0-24780 GCA_025461125.1 Carex kokanica
CATTGTCATTAATGAGTCATTTAATTATAGACCCACAAGTTTGCAACACTAGTTAACCTTGTATGCATGGCACCACAACATTTAGGTGTTATTGTGCGTTTTATAAGGATCAAACTGAAAGATTAAGACCTGTGCCAAAAGAGGATTACATATTGAGAATTGAGAGTTGCAAATATGTCCTTAATTTTTTCAAAACCTCAGGTTTTTTTCCATTTGAAATGTTTTTTTGTTTATAAGAGTCGCTATAGTTTTTCAACATCTTTTAAATACTATTTTCGATAATTAAACCTACGACCTTTTCTGTACCAAGACGAGACTCATATCACTGCACTAAATCTGCGGTTTCTATTTAAAAATGTTTAATATACGAATTATCAAAGTGCATCAATTTACATGTAGTTTTGAAATATTAGTAGGATCAATTATTGACCTCAATTAATTTCCACTATTTCCCTCCGCCGCTATGAATTAGTATAAATCAATATATAAGATACGAGGGAAATCATTGGCAATTATGAGTATGACATATACTATAAGATGTCCTTTCCAAAACAAATTAAATTTTCTTTTTTTCTTCTTCTTTAAAGTCTTTATTGCCAAACAAATTGGGGTACACTAGAAATGAAACTCAACCGGAATCAGAAACACAGGAACTTCTCAGGAGGTCACTCATCCTAGTACTACTTCTATCCATTTCGTGAGAGTTTCATTTTCATAAAGAGGTTGTTTTTTTTTACTGCTGGCTCGTCAAGTCTATCACGAACCCTCCTTCTTTTTCTTGGCTTGAAACAAGCTGCGTAGAAATATGAATCTTGTACAATGTTATACATTATGAGCCATGGATGACGAAATAATTAAAGTCGGTTAATAGTAGTTTATTTTACTAAACATATAGTGGGTTCTTGTCCCACTAAACCATGTCACGTTGTCATAAATACATGAGTGGATAAGTGAAATTTGTAAAAGGTTAAGAAAAGTAAATATATAAATTGAAATTGTTAATTATAAAGTAGCATAACATGACATATGTCAACTTGTGATGGAGAGAGATGTATAAAAGGGTACTATGTCTAATGGTCACTACACAAAGTCAACTAATATTTACTTTTTTCCTTTTTTAAGGTTTATATTCAATTGAAAGTCAAGCACTGATTATAGCAGCAATGATGTAATAGCGCATCTCAAATAAAATGCTTCAAGTTGGTACAGTACCTTCAGATAAGATAGGTTTGATTGCTTTAGGAGCCACCCCCAAAAAAAAGATAGGAAGAATTATTATCAGATAAGATGCCATTGAGCCGTCTAAGTTTTTAAATGGATTAAGATAAAGGGAATTTTAATGAAGATGATGACAAGTTGTCTGATGTTACCTACTAATTTATAATGGCTTCTCATTTATGTTCTCCTGATCATTTTATTAATATGATAAAATTTCTAAATGCATAGTTATAGAATCCAATTTTAATTTTATAAGAGCTAGGATTTGAAATGGATTGCATTACATAAAAAGAGTGAGACTATGACAATATGTATATTACGGATCAACTCGTGCACTGAATCAATATGTATACAGTCGATTCGAACCATTAATATGGTTTTCATATAAAATTGTACTTAGAGAGCAAAAAAAATATTGTATAGAATTTTTTTTACTATTTTATTAAATAGATAGAAAATCACTACTTTCGAATGTTCCATAGTTTTTATATCAAGTGATTTTCTATCGACTAAAAAAAATATTAAAAAAATTCTAAAAAATGTAAACTTTGTTTCTAAGTGCAATTTTCATACATAGATCATATTTAACTGTTCGAATTAGCTATTTCAACTTTGAAAATAGAGATATTGATACATAACACTGGTTGATTTGTAATATGCATATTACCATAGCTTCACTCATATAAAATTTATATCTTGTTAAAATTGAAGAGTAGATCTAGGGTGTTCTTAAGTTCACCATGCTCTTTTGTGAACTCAACTCTAAAAACCTTTCAGATTTGTTTCAAATGACGTATCCGAACTGTTGAAACTCATCTACCTTACGAGTGATGCGTCTACATGCAATTTTTTTAACTTTTGAATTAATTAAGTATAAAATCAAGCGGTCAAAATTAGAAGGTTTATAAAATAATTTTAATACATTTATTTTTTGAATATTTTTTTACCTCTTGACTCTATACAAAATAAACTGAATTTTTTAAAAAATTTCGCATGTAAACACATTACTTGTAAAGTAGATGAGTTTTATTGGTTCAGATTTTTCTTTTGAAGTCAATCTGATAGATTTTATAATTGAGTTCACAAAAAAGTTTGATGAACTTAAAAACACCCTAGTTCTACTCAAAATTGAATAGAATATGAATTTCAAAAATAAACATTTATTTTCATTAAGGACCAAATTTAACATGAAACATGAAATACCGTTGATTTGAAAATTTGGGCCTCCAAGCTGAAATGTGCAAATAGTTTGCTTCCAGAAACTAACACCAGAACCCACTGAATAAGATTATATTTGTAATTTTAATTTGGGCTACAATAGAATTTTCTGGTAGTGCTGTTAGAGAATAAGGCCTACAATACAGGCCTTTCATTCTAACCTGTTTTAAGGCCAGCCTACCAGATTATAGACCCAACAGAAGTGTACCAATAATTGTAGGCCACCATACAGCAGTAAGGAACCACTCAAGTAAATTAAATTTTTGAGTTTAGATTTGGACCGTCCGATCAGAATCCGGACCAATCTCACCAGAGGTCGAATGCACAGATTCCTTTAATATTCGTGCGAAAACAGATCTGACGGTCCAGATCTAAACTAAAAATTTAAGTTACTTTAGGTGATATGAATTCACCATGTAGCTGTTTCTTTCAGGTGTTTCTCTTATTAATAAACCATGTTCATCCAGAACTTTTAAGTCCTAATCTCACTATCCCTTCTTCTCCAAACCCTCACGACGAGGGATCCGGGAAAAATCAATTAACAAGCCTTCGTCAATCGCTCTTTCCTAAACCCTGCAAACCTTTGATGGATCTTAGACGACCCAACCGACCCGTTATCGGGCCGAAGGTGCGCCAGGTCGGCTTCGTCACGCCAGACTCTTCTTCCGTCGCTGCAGCAGCTTCCTCTTCTACCCCCGCCGCTGTCGCCACCACCTCCGCCGGGTCGCCTCCCTCTTCCCTATCTCCCGTCATGATTCCTCCGCCGCGCCACCCTTCAACCGAGATAAACAACCCTCATTACCACCACGTTGGTAGTTACAATCCTTCGGAGCAGATCCTGGGTTCACCACCGGTCTTGTCACCGTCTCGGTCAAGCCGGTTTGAGGCCGATGGATCTGATTTCGGGGAAGATGACGAGGAATCAGTGGCATTGAGTGGAGTTGGCGGTGGCATGACACCTAAAGGTAGTCTATTGATGCTGCAGCCGGTCGCTAAGACAGCGCCACTAGTTTCAGGTATTGCATTGGATTGACGTTGCTGGATTAATATATGGTATAGGATTGGTTTTAGTGAGATTCTCTGGTGTTTCTCTGTCCAGAACATGACTGTATAACCCTATTTCAGATGATTAAGATTATTACAGACTCTCTATATGTTAAAGTTCAGTTTTCAATGCACTTATTAATCCTTAATTAAGGTTTACATTGTAATCAAGCAAAGCTGAAAATGTTTGAACAAAATAAAGAACAGTAAATTATCAGAATTCCAAAATGATGGTTGTAATATATTTGTATGGTGATTAGATAATATTATACTACTTGGGTGCTCTTGATGTATTTTTGGTTGTGATCTAATGAGAAGCTTGGTGCAGAAACAAACAAAAGAGATTCAAATGTGTCAAAAGGTAAAGGGGCTGGGCCTTCTGTGGCGACCAAAGAAAAACTTAGCAGAGCTGAGCGGCGTGCCGCCCAAGAGGCTCAACGAGCTGCCAAAGCTGCTGCCAAAGAAGCAGGTAATATTTATTCTGGTAAATTTTGTGTGTTTATATCTGACATGTTTGTTAGTTAAGTGGCATTGTACCAGTTCAGCCAGTCAATTTCCAACTAGACTTTTAGTGCAACCACATTTTAAATCCAATTTTGGATTAAACCAGGAAAAGGAAAGAAAGAAAAAGTAAATGACTTCAGTTTATTTAAATTCATGTGACTGTAGCTGCTTCTGGTGGAGTTCCCTCGGCCTCAAAGCAACCAAAACCCTCAACCAAACCGATACCCCAACAAAAGAAGGATGGCATTACTGGGTCTGGAGCCACACAGGCAATAGCTCCGGCTGGGTCAATAGAAAAGAAACAAGGGAAGAAGGAAGTGGTGGCACTACACCCCCGGATGCAGTTCGATGACATGACGAAGGTCGGTAAATTGAAGAAGCGGGCCGTTGTCAACCAATCGGAGGCCCGAAACCGGGTTGAGTTGTTCAGGCACTTGCCACAGTACGAACATGGGACCCAACTGCCAGATCTTGAATTGAAGTACTTTCAGCTGGAACCAATCCACCCTTCTGTCTATCAAGTATTTTTCTATTCAATTAAATTACTGATATCTGAACTTCACATTTCCCATTATGCTCCTTTGACATTACAATATGTTCTACTTTTGCCGCTCATTAATTTTTGTGCAAATATTGAGCCCAAAATTTTGCATGAAAGATGACATGGAGTTAGTCTTTTACATATATTTTAGATTTTCACTGGTCCCTTCGATAGTAAGAGAAATTTTATTTTTATTATTTTTAATTGGAAGAGGATTTTTTGAGTTTTATTTCATATAAATCAGTGTTTAAGGATCATACTGTGATTTTTTAACTTAGGGACCTAACGAAGAATTGTTGATACTGGAAAAATAATTTGGGCCATTTATACTTTTCCTATTACTATTTTTGTGACTTATTTCTATATGGAAAACATAAGCTCTCTACAATGCTACTTAAATTATATCAGGTTGGCCTTCAATTTCTCTCAGACAAAATATCAGGTGGCAATGCCCGTTGCATAGCAATGCTACTTGCATTCAAAGAAGTGATACAAGACTACACAACTCCACCTGAGAAAACCCTGACCCGTGACCTCACGACTAAAATCAACTCCTGTGTTTCTTTTCTTACTGAGTGCCGACCCCTATCTGTCAGCATGGGTAATGCATTTTTTTCATACACTGCTCTTGTAAGCTTCATGATAATTACAATTACATTCGGTTTTTGAACCAATGTTTAACACCTAACAGGTAATGCCATTCGGTTCTTGAAGAACCGCATATCCATTATCCCGCACAACCTCGCCGACAAGGAGGCTAAATCCAGCCTTCAGTCCGATATCGACCGGTTCATTAATGAAAAGATTATAATAGCCGGTAATGCAATAGTCGGGCATGGCGTCTCGAAAATTCGTGACGGGGATGTGCTTCTGACGTATGGTTCTCCCTCAGTAGTCGAGTCAATATTTGCCTATGCGCACGAAATAAAAAGGAATTTTCGTGTGGTGGTGGTTGACTCCCGGCCTAAGCACGAAGGACAAAATTTACTGAGACGGCTAGTGGAGAGGGGGATTCAATGCACCTATACACATATCAACGCAGTTTCTTATGTCATGCATGAGGTGACACGGGTGTTTCTGGGGGCATCCTCGGTGCTATCTAATGGTACGGTCTACTCCCGAGTGGGAACCGCGTGTGTGGCTATGGTGGCGCATGCTTTCAGGGTGCCGGTGCTGGTTTGCTGTGAGGCTTACAAATTTAATGATCGGGTTCAGCTCGATTCGATCTGCTCAAATGAATTAGGTGAATTGGGTTACTATTTCTTTTCTTTTGGGATGCCTTATTTGTTACCTTATAGCTCTAATAATTTAATGTGCTCAGATGAACTATGTGAATCTTGTTCTTTTTATATAAATACATATTTTCAATGACTTGTGTTCCTTCAAAGATGGTAAATATCATTTGTACCCCTCAAACTGCTCTATTGAACTCACCGACATGGTAATATCACTTATAACCCTCAAGGAATTTGTACTGAGAAATTCCACTAATGATCCTTAAGAAGTTTTATAAAAGTCTCTTTGGCTCATAAACTTTCAAAGTTGTTATTTTAGTCAAACTTTGGGCTGTGAATTTTTTCATTTGTATTAGTTTACCCCAGGATATTAATTTTTATTTGAACTGGTGGAAAATAATCTCAGTCAATAATTGTGTCAACTGTGAACGGAATCACTTTAGCAATATTTGTGTTAACGGGTATACATAATAATTTAACATTTCTTATTTATTAAATTTATTCCTCCTCCCCGGCTGTTAGGTGATCCAGATGCTATTTCAAAGGTCCACGGAAGGAAAGATTTGGACTATCTTGATAGCTGGGCCCAAAATGAGAATCTCCAGCTCTTAAATCTGAAGTATGTGTTGGCTTTGATATAAAGTTTATGAAGTAAATCTTTCATTTCATTCAACTTGATTTTTGAGTTGGTGTTTGTTTTACAGATATGATGCCACACCTTCTGACTATGTCTCGGTGCTTGTTACAGAACAAGGGATGGTATGTTAATTCTAATACTGTTGTTGTCTTTTCTCTCTAAAATATCTTGATTCATGCTAGTACAGTACCAGCCAAACAAAACCGTTGGTTTTGGCAATTTAAACAACAACAACAACTGAGCCTTTAGTCCCAAACAAGTTGGGGTAGGCTAGAAATGAAACCCAACCGGAGTCTTCATTTCCACAAAAAGGTTATATGTTACGTTGGCTCGACACGCCTATCACAACCTCCTCCTTTTTCCTAGCTTGGGATAGGCTGTGTCTACACAGGCGGAGTTGGTTTTGGCAATTTAAACATAAGCTTAAAATTATTTTCTTCTCTTTCTTTGTTAGCTTCCACCGACAAGTGTGCCAGTCGTAATCCGGGAGTATGGCATAGAGCGTTTATGGACATAATTAATCAATCCCCTGTTTCAAAACCTTGTTGACATTTTTGACAATTGGTAAGCCAGTTTTCCCTTTTTCTGGTTTTGTTTTGGCTTATTCACCTTGAGTGCAATGTTTTAATGTGTTGTGAATTTGGTTATGGTCCCTGTGAAGAGTGCAATGCTGTGCCTCTCAAGGGTACACTTGGTATCTTTAGTACTAGCTGCTAAAATGTCATTTTCTCGTGCTACCCAGATATCGTATTTAGTTGAAATGTCATTTTTCTTTTCTTTTCACTTGGTGCATATTTAATATTTGTTTGTAATATTTGCAAAATTGATTGACAATGCTGCCCACTTAGGCCTAAGGTACGTTTTGGTCTTTCACTTTCTTCAGGTTATTATTATTATTATTTTTTGCATGAATTGTAATAACAGCCTGTTTTTCTTTTCGATTTATGGAATGATGGTTCGAATGCCTGTTATTTTGGTGCCTCCTATTTTTAAGAATTCTAGCAGTTCAAAATTTAAAACATGATGTCAAAACAAAATTTGTGGATGCCATTTATTTCACTTTTTCCATGTACATAAAAATTGCAACATTTTTTACTACGATTTGATTGGCTTAGTAGTTTCTAAAAATTAATTTATGTAGATAATCTTGAATGAATGTTGATTTTTCAATTTTGACTACCATAAAAACCAAAATGTGGTACTTTTGTATGTGCTTATAGAAAAAGGAATATATACACTTGGAAATTTTATTTTGTTATTTGGGCTTGAAAATTTGAAAGTGGAGGCATAAAAGATGAAGATAAAGAACCCTCTTTGTAATATCAAATTATTTGATGCTATGAAGTCAGAGATACTATTTCTTTTCTTTTTTTTAGGATAGCCAAAATATGCACGTTCCATTGAAAATTTGAATTAATTTACAGGTCCTGAAGTCCTATTTTAGAAAGTCAGAGATACTATGTACACTTTTACTTGTATGCCCATATGGAGGATACCCCCTTACCCAAATTGCTATCTTTTTATTACAAATTTGTTGCATGCTGTTCATATACATTGTAAATTGTTGCATGCGGTTAGTGTACAACAATTTGCTGCATGCTGTTAGTGTACGCAAAATGGAAACCGCCCCATCTATATACGGGCTATATTTAGCGGGATCATGTTTTCCCCCCAACAAGGACGGATACCTTTTGTATATTTGTGTTGTATGGTGACTCATTATACTGGATTTTAGTTGGGCTTTTGTCCCAAAGGACAAAAATATAAATGGTGAGATCATTATAATTCCTGAATTTTACGAATTATTCGCGAATTTTTCCGAATTTTTCTCAGAACAATTTTTTTTTGGCTTCCTTGTAGGACTGAGATCTCTAATCCGGATTATTCTGAATTATTTCCGAATTATACCCTAATTATTTCCGAATCATGAATTTTTGACCTTGCTAAATCTTTCCCGAACAATTAAGTTGTCACTATGATTCTGAGTGCGGGGTTTCTTTAATTGGAACAACAGTTGACCCTGTTTCTGAATTCTGGTCAATTGCAGCATTTAGGCTTGTGCTCATTAAAATGACTAAGAGTGGTATAATTTTATATTAAATATTTGTGCATTAAATACATTTTGTAGCTAAAGATGGGATAAATTATACATAATGTATTTTTCTTTATTTTTTATCATTGAAATGCTCGTAGACCATACAAAATGTATTTCTAGCTAAACATTTTTAAGACATGAGCAGCACTAAACACCTTGACTCATCAGAATGTATGTAATCTATTCAAGGCCGATGTATGCATGTTACCTTATTTTTCAAGGCCGATGCCGGGGATAAAAAGGCTTAGACTGTTAAACAGTTCTTCAAATTTTTAAGGGCACTCTCTGGCTCATGCTAAGAAATAAGATCCTCACTACTGATAATCTTGTGCTGAGAGAATGGCACCTGGTGAACATTTGTTATCTTTGCAAAAATGCAGAAGAAACAGTTAATCACAGTTTTGGAACATGTCTCCCTAAGAGATAGGAGTAGGTCTGATGGACATCGGACCTACTTTTAGGTTCAATTAATTCTAGCACTTTACGATTAGCACTAAATCTGTGCACACGGAATTGATACAGACTCGCACGGATTTTGATGTGCAGTGCACCAATCTTGATGCTGATTGAATGGTCATCACACCCATCGAACCAAAGTAGGTTCGATGGGCATCGGACCTACTCTGAATTCGTCCCCTAATGGTGCAGCTAAGGATCAAGATGCAGGAAGTCATGTCAGAACTTGGGCAATGTACATCCTTTGTGCAAGGGGAGTTCCAGAAATGCCGCCTCAGTTCTGCTTCACTGCAGGGTAGGCAGATGAGGTTGGCTATGTGTTTTGTACTGTGGCGAGAGGGATGCAAGAGAATATTCCAACAAGAGGGAGAATATTACAAATGGAACTTGTAACGAAATTTAGAAGTTGGTACCAGCTCCTCTAGACAGGAATAAAAAAGGGGGTCGTTGTAAATAATTTATCTTTCGAAATTTTTATTAATATCCAAAAAAATATCAAATTTCAAAATCTACACCCGATTCTGAAAAATTTCGAAATCTGCCCAAACTGCAAAATAATTTTGTAGTTTTAGGATTTTCTGATTTTTTTTTAATTAAACAGAAAATGTTATAATTTATTTATTTATTTGTATTGAAATATTAGAAATATTTTATATATTTCTTTGAAAATAGATGTAATACTATATAATTTGATTTATTTGAATTAGCTCTCCCAATTATATTTATTAAAAAATTAAAATATTTCTTTGTGTGTTATTGAAATAAAAATATTTTGAATTTGAGAGTTATATATTGATTCCGGTTCAAAAGATACTTATAGGTAAATACAAAAAATATTGTGATCCTTCTATTTTTGAAAAAATAATTGGCTCTGACTTTTGTCAGATGAAATGATTTCTTATTGTTTTCTTTTCAAAATGGATATAATATCTTAGGATTTAAATGTACTAGAAGGACAACAATATTTTCTTTATTTACTTAGAAGTGGCTTTTGAACCGGGATTAATAACTCAGATCCAAAATATTTTTAATTTTTTTTCCAATAACACACAAAGAAATATTTTAATTTTTCTTACAACCGCAAAAAAATTCATCCTGACATATGTTGATCTAGGTTATTTGTCGAGGTCTTTCTAAGAAATAAAATTATATAGTATTCCATCTATTTTTAAAGAAATATATAAAATATTTCTAATATTCAATACAAAAAATAAATAAATTATAACATTTTCTGTTTAATTAAAAAAAATCAGAAAATCCTAAAACTGCAAAATAATTTTGCGGTTTGGACATATTTTGAAAATTTTCAGAATCGAATGTAGATGTTGAAATTTGATACTTTTTTTAATATTAATAAAAATTTCGGATTTATCTTTCTTTCTTTTTGTACATTTTAATTTTGTAACTTTTTGACACTTCTAGTGTCACATATATAGAATCTCAGAGCTTGACTTCCAAATTTTTCATCAAATATTTTTTTAAGGGCACTCGGTATTCGGTAGTATGAATAAAATAAAAGAAGTCAAAAGGGCATCAGGAGTTTAAAGGCTCGGAAAAGAAATTGAATAAAATAAAGCGAATCGGTTGAAGCATTTATGTCAAGGTTTTTGTGGATATCCGACAATTAAAAAAATATAAATACAGATAATTATATATGTAGAGGAGGGATCCAATTACACATTTTTTGGTGACACATCATGATACCATTTTTTATATAGGTCAATTTTGCGATTTCAAAAATCCAAACAGTCGATCCGAACCGTTCAACATGATCACCATATTAAAATTTGCTTGGAGATCAAATTTTACATTTTTTTGAATTTTTTTACTATTTATTAAGATGGTTACAAAATCGCTGTTTTTCAATGGTTTGAAAATAACGATTTTTGTAGCCATCTTAATAAATAGCAAAAAAATTCAAAAAAATGTAAAGTTTGATCTCCAAGCACATTTTAATATATCCATCATGTTGAACGGTTTGAATCGACTATTTGGACTTTGAAAATAGTAGGTGTCAAAGTGTGTCACCAAAAAAGGTGTAATTGAATCCCTCCTCATATATGTATGTATCTGTTTTTGAAATTAAAACTATATTTGTAGAGGAGAGTTCCAATTACATAAAATGAAACATCTTAACACTATATACTTTTAAGTTATTTTTATGATTTTAAAGTCCAAACAGTCTATCCGAACCATTCAACGTGATCTCCATATTATAATGTGTTTGGAGACCAAATTTTACATTTTTTGAATTTTTTTAGTATTTATTAAGATATGTACAAAATTGTTGTTTCAGATAATTCTGGACCATTTGAAAAACAGTGATTTTCAAAAATTCTAAAAATATAGTAAAATTTTAAAAAAAAATGTAAAATTTGGTCTCCAAGCACATTTTAATATGGAGATCGTGTTGAACGGTTTGGATCGACTGTTTGAATTTGAAAACTACAAAAATAACATATAAACATATAGTGTTAAGATGTGTCACCATAAAATAGTGTAACTGGATCCCTTCTCATATTTGTATCCGTATCCACATAACTTATAACCGTAATCGTAAATTATCCGCATCTGAATATTCGAATCCACAAAAATTTCAGATATAGATCCGGATCGAGATGGATAATATCCGATCCGTTTACATCCCTATTTGGTGTTATTTGTATTTGAGTGAGGCTACGGTACTATGCATAGCACGGATTGGTCCGTGCTAGGCTCAATATTTGAATTTTCAAAATCTTAACGGTCAATCCGAACCGTTCAACATGATTATAAAATGAATATGTACTTGCAAACCAAATTTTTAGTAAAAAAATTCGAAAAAATGTAAAATTTGGTTTGCAAGTACATATTCATTTTATAATCATGTTGAACGGTTCGGATCGACCGTTAGAATTTTGAAAACTCAAATATTGAGCTGTAGCACGGACCAATCCGTGCTATATGCATAGTACCGTAGCCTTTGTATTTTTCATATATTTATTTTTTATAATTTTGTCTATTGAACTGTTGAATAAGAGAGTACAACAGAGAGAGAGAGAGAGGACTGTAAGGCAATGGAAAACTGTGCATAGTTTTTATGAGTTGGTGGGCACCACCTGGCGGCTACCTCTGTGGGCACAAACAGGAGACAATCTCATTCAAGGAATTTTCTCAACGTTGGTCCTATTCATTCCTTCGATAATTATGATATATTATTAGTCTAATAGACAGTTAGGTGATGTTTGCGTGTTTGGTTGAGGTTTAAAGTTTAGAAAGTCTAATTAATTTATTTTAACTTAGTCCGACTTAAGTTATTAATATTTGATTGAGGTCTAACGTTTAAGTTATTAATATTTTTTTCTTCCTTGTTGTTTTTGTGTTAGTACATGCACATGTATCAAACACAAAACAGTGCACTTAGATAGTTGTACATTTTCTAATAATATCACACATTTAAAAAAAAAAAAAAACCAAAGTTGTGCATGTGATTTAGGCTGTGCTCTATAAACCTCGGCGTAGAGGGAAGGAACGGAAGGGAAAGGGAGGAATTAGTGCTAATTTCACTCCCTCTACATTCTGATTTGGGGGTGACAAATCTCAGAGCTTTTGTACAGCAAACTCGGTCAGGTCTGGGCTGCTGGGATTCCACCTCTGCTCCCTTCCCTTTCCTTTAATGAACGATATTTCACCTCCTCTGAAGCACAGCCTTATGTGCCCATAAATTAAATAGAGTTCAATGTTCAAAATTTGGTGCAATTTTATCATATTTCCAAGTTTTATGACTAAAACATTCTTTTTGAAAAACAAGTTCTCACATTTCCTGATTTTCATGTTTCGTATTCTATTTACTTAAACTGAACTTTCCATCAAAATTACCAAGTTATTTAATCTTTTTGCAAGAAACACCCAATATTTTATCATGTGCAGATAATACCTGATTGATTCTTCAATTAATGGTGTGAGTTATTAATGATAACAACTTTGCAATGCACACTGAATAACTCTTTCTTTTGTAAAACTAAAACTGAACTAACATTAAGCAAGTCAGGTTAAACACTGGATTTGAAGCTGAAATTAACACATTTGTATCACTGTATGTTATTAATGGTTCAGAGTAGATATCCATACTAATCAGGTGTTGTACCAGCTATAAATTAAATCAGTCTGAAATGTACCAGTACGGCAGTGTCTTTAGGAAGAAATTTATAGTAATAAAGGGTATGCTTCAAAAATAATAAAAAATAGAAACACGAAAAAACAAAGGACTGGGCTACCAATTCAAAGTAAGCATCAAGATAAGAAAAGAAACCAAAGAAGATTTACCATAACGTTTTGTTCAAAATATTAGAGATGATAATTTATTTCGATTTTTTAGATTTTACCAGAGAGGTTTTGGAAATTTTGAGGTGTATTTCAAGAGAAAGATAGGATAAAGTGGGGAATACATGTAATTTACATCCGGTTTATTCTGAAGTTTGTTTCTTATGTGAGATTAGTAGGGCTGGTAAAAAAAAAAAAATCGTAGTCCTTGGCTCGTTCGAGATTGGCTCGAATTTATTTTTTATTTTTATTTTTTTGTAATTAGCTCACTTGTTTGAAAACTATTCTTTGATCTAGTAGCAAAGGCAATTTTATTTCTCCGTATAAGAGATCGCAGGTTCGAAACACAGAAAGAGCAATTCTTTGTTGATAATAAATAGTTGGATGGCTTGACCTCTAATCTTTACTAAAAAAACAAAAAAAAAATTAGCTCGCTCGATTGTAACTCGTTTTGTCATGAGCGAGTTCAAGTTCAACTCAGCTCGTTGCAATAAAAGATGAAGTTTTTTTTTTCCGACTCTTTCACTATCTCTCTTGGTGTTCACCATGAGAGGATGAAGTTCGTTGTAAGAAGATGAAATTATTTTGCGACTTGTAATCTAAGCATGGTCCATGGTACTAAATTGACAAAAATCTTTGATCTATGTATGGATCACAACACGAAAGAGTTATTAACAAGTTAGTTCGGTTCAACTCGATTTAGCACGAACCGAGTTCAACCTTTTCTAACTTCGATTTGTTTATTCAGCTCGTTTACAACATAATGTGGGAGGGTGGAATAAAAGGTACATGGACGGACCCAAATGGTTCCAGGAGGGCAGCTGCTCCCCCCTTGGATTTTGAGTTTTAGTGGAGATTTATCGGTCTTGACCGACTTTGTCCTCCTATGAAATTTTTTTTGCCTCCCTCTGGACTTTTGATTTGTAAGATATCCTCCTCTCTCTCCTCTCTCCTCTCTCCTCTCTCCTCTCTCCTTTGTAGCGTATTCATACCCCAAAAAAAAAGAAACAAAAAAAGACAGAACACAGAATTTTGGCAAATCTCAATGTTGCAACACAACTTAACTAAAACATTCTTAAGAAGATGCTACTAATTTTCCTTGCCGCTATTTTTCTCTTCTACACTCGATTGAGAGACCTTTTTGTTAAAACCTCTAGTACCTCTTAAATTCAAACATCGTTCAATTTTAGAAGTACCATGGAGTGGTACAATAGATCGACCATCTCTGAGGCAGTGCGGCCTTTATCCTCATTGTTTAGTAGGGTTTGAACTAGCTCTCCCGACTCTACTCTATGAACAAATTATGTTAGATATTTTGCAAAGCAGCCATACTTTTGTGCATCACACGAAAATGTGATTAAAACCTAAATTTGGAAATAAACTTGAAGAATAGTCTAGGTGCTGAAAACTTGGAGCAGAGTCACAATCTGTTACCAGCAAATACTAGTCATACAGTGCTAAAAGGATGCCTTACCAGTAGCAAACCTAGATCCGTGATTATGATACGAAGGTCCAAAAAGTTAATACCATACCATCAGTGGTGGAGCTAGGATTTGAGCTAGGGGTAGACAAAAATCGGATTCGGGTTCGAAAAAATTAACAGTTCGGATTGGGGTTCAAAAGATATCGGATTCCAAAATTTGACCAAAAATCCAGAAAAACTGTAAAAATCAGTAAAACTGCTGCTCAGGTCATCACTTCCCACCTCTTTTTGAAATAGCTAAGCACCATGAAAAACCATGAAAATTGGCTGACTTGTAGTCCATACATCATAGCATAATACTAGAAAGTTTCATTCAAAATCTCAAAGTGAATCAAAAGATATCGGATCCCAAAATTTGACCAAAAATCCAGAAAACTGTAAAAATACTGACAAGTGCCTTCATTTGGAAATTCATAAAATGAAGAGCATTAATGCCAATGTCTTAAAATCACCTCACAGTTACTCTTTGTTAACCCCTTTATGAAGTTGTAAACTCAAATTGTCCAATATAAGCCTCCAGTTATCTCTAATCTCTCTCACAAAATCCAATTTTCTGCTAAGTATTGAAAGGGCACCAAAATTGCCCAAGTATAAAATTGACATAAAAGTCAAATTTGAAACATGAATTAAACCCTGTTAAAGCCTTCTCTGGGCTATGTAAGTCACTTATACATATAGTATAACTTACAGAAAGCACTTCCATGAACTTAAACTAAAAGAATAAGCTCCTTTGATAATTCTAATTCTCACCCAAAGGTATCACTCGGCTGAAAGGAGCAGCGTACCTCGTACCATGCTCTAAATTTTGTGAATGCATTTCTCTGGCTAGTCAAAGCTAAAGACACGATCTGAAGACATTTACAAGTATAACTTGGGCTTATCTCCCTTTAAATTGCAAGAAAGGCCTACCAAATCAACGAAATCGGTACCAGACTGAGATGAAGCAAATGGCAAATCATACCCAACTTTAACCCGGGATCAAATTGATGCTATAATTGAGTTCCCTCCGACAAATGGAGTGCAATGGTGAAAGAATCATCCAAAACCATGCAGTAAGTTGATCAGAATTCGAGAAAATCGATCGGTACCGAGAAATGGACCGGTAACGGAAATTAGCATGCAAGTGAAAGGAATACCTAAAGAGGCGCAGGCGGGCGAGTTCTTCTTCTTCCAGAGGCGCAGGTGCCAGGCGGGCTGCCGGCCGTGGGCGAGTTCTTCTTCCAGAGGCGCGGCGGGCAGAGGCGGAGCTTCTTCCAGAGGCAGAGCCGCAGAGGCGGAGCTTCTTCTTTCAGAGGTAGTCGGTTCTTTAATCTTCACTTCTTCTGCTTCGCCTCTCGCCCTCTTCTCTCCGTCTCCGCGAGCTCTCTTTTTTTCGTTTTCTCGTGGCTTCGCGCAGCGCAGGCGCAGGGCAAGGGTAGGCAAAGCCCAAAACCAGCCCAAAAAATATCGACCCAAAAAAAAAAATTCTAGGGGTAGGCAAGTACCTACCCCTGCATTCACGTAGCTCCGCCTCTGCATACCATTCAGGTTAGTGCTTCGGACTAGGAATGCTAAGAGTTGTTTATACATACCTTACTTACAAAGTCAGGTTTTTGCTTGACCAACATAGAATGGTACAAATTGCATACTATGCCAACTTGGTTTCATAGTTAAATGCTTGCTTAGAGAACACACACTGAGAAAGAGAGAAGAGATGAGGGTATATTTGTCCATTACATTCTTAAAATAATTTAATAAAATGTTAAAAAAAAAAGGGGGACAGAAGAAAGAATGTTAAGATTTTATAGAGATATTGGATATTATGGTGTTTTTATAGGATATTGGTTATTTTAAAAGTTGCATGAGTACACTAGAAATTTTCCCTAAAAAAAATAGAGAAAATAAAGGAAAAATGAAAGAGGAAAAGAAAAATAAAAATAAAAGAAGTAATTTGATAATAAATCTGATATCGATTGTTCTTCGATTGTATGTCCGATTGAAATTCCGATCTTATGTTGCAAGTGATTCTGAAAGATCGATGAAACTTGAATTGGAATTTCTTAAATCAGGTGGCCGGGCTTCTCCATAATATGTGTTTTTCGATTTTTATGATTAATTGGGTATTGAATTGGGTCATCGGATTATAATAGTATATTTAACTGGATGATTGGTCTAAATTGAAATTGTTTTTAAAGAACTGGAATACTAGAAAGTTTCAGATATTCAATGAGAACTATTTTTTATTAAAAATCTAGACCCAATTGTTATCATTGGTTAAATATGCATACGTAATTTGACAAATTTGTATTGCTTAATCTAGTCTTATTGAAAATGTTGTTTACTGCTAGTCTGCTATTAGGCCAATTATAAATAAGTGTGTTGCTAAATAATTGGTTACTCGGCTTTGTAGCTGACTCCATATTGTTTATGTGTATATTTTTGTTGCAACGTAGGTTGGCAGATCAATAATATGGATGCGAGAGTATTGTTCTGTCACTTTAAAAGAATGCAAATTATAAACTAACTTATTTTGAACTTTATTTCGTGTTTGGATGGATGAGTCATTGTTTGAGGTAGCCGCTAACCTCTACTGTTCTGCTATTCTAATAACTAATTTGGTTAAGAGACAGAGGGACAAGGAATGAGAGTAGGTCCGATGCCCATCGGACCTACCTTGGTTCAATGGATGTGATTACCATCCGATTTGCATCAAGATTTGTGTACTCTACATCAATATCCGTGCAAGTCTTATCAGTTTCCGTGCACATGGATCTTGATGCTAATCGTATGGTGATAGAGCTAATTGAACCTAACTGTAGGTCCGATGCCCATCGGACCTACTCCTATCTTGAGAGACAAAGACCAAATAGGATCAATTGACCCCATGATTTTTCAAATAAGACCAAATGTTGCAAGTGATTCTGAAAGCTCACCGTCATCACTCTCTTTACTTATTTCTCTCCCACACTATATTGACTCTCTTCACATTTACTTTTTTATTGAAATTTTTCAGTATGTTTTTTACTCTCATTACGTACTCAAAAATCTATCTCAGCTTCTAATTGGATTAACGGTTGTTCCGCACTCTTAAGTTAGATGCTAACCTCGCTAATTATACTTTCAATTCAAATACATCAGACAATGATCAATGTATCATATTTAACATCTCAATCATTCTTAAATTAATTTATTTCATTTCATTTCCTCAAGAAAATTTATTTCATATACAAGTATGTATTCGTGTTATAATAATAATATAACATTAATGTTGCACGAGGCCACCTAGGTATGAAAATTAGCCATGTCACGTGTTTTTTTTATTGAAAATGACACATCACAGTACGTTATGCAAACGGATTTGATCACGGCACATAACATGTCATATGATTAATTTTTTAATATTGTTTCTTCATGTTATTTTATTTTTATTTTTTAGTAACATTTTTTATATGAAATAACTTAATCTAAAATAATTAATTAAGCGTGAGATCTGTCACTTTGTATTTAATCATGTGATGTCATGTAGAAAAAAATTATTACATGTGGTGCCATAATGTGACCATGTAAGTTTACCTTGTTTGTATATTCCTTGCTAGTCGCTTGTTGTGTATATAATTCTCTAAGAAATTTGACTCGGCCCATAAACAATAGTCGTCAGAGGCCTATTTTATAAAAAAAAAAAAAATCACCGGATGCAGATTGAAAAGTACTTATACCTGCAACTAATGTTGCACTTGAAAAAAAAAAATTCACCGGATGCAGATTGACAAAGTACTTTTAACCTGCAACTAATGTTGCACTTGAAGCCACAGTGACAACTTAATGGTTCGGAAAAGGTTCGGCGAGGTTAAAAATTCGTGGATTCGGGGATAATTCGGTATAATCCGGATCAAGATCTCAGTCCTACAAGGAAGCAAAAAAAAAAAAAAACGCAAAAAAAAAATTGTATGGGAAAAATTCGGGAAAAATTCGCGAATAATTCGTAAATTCGGAAAAGAGTTCGTAAAAATTCGCGAATTATTCTGGTATAATTCAGTCAAAGTTCGATCAACCGAATAATTCAGCGTTCGGTTCGGCATCACCAAAAAAACAAATTATCCGGATATAATTCGCGAATCTTGTCACTATGCTTGAAACAGCTGCACAATCGGTCTGAATTAATTAATTAAGGCATCCGCATTTGAAAGGCTGCATAGGATTCACAGGAGTTTGGTGGAGATTTGTTGCCTAGGATGCACATGATGACTGGATCCACACTTGTAATTTAAGGGGACCATTTTCAGTTTTCAAGATCACTTCAGAGCAGTATATTAGCCAGCAACATGACCCAGTTATACTAATAAAATAAAATTTTCAAAATAATTCAAAGAGATCCAATATTTTAATTCTAATATAATAGAAATAAAATTTAGAAATAACTTATTTCTATAATAATGCAAATAATATATACATACAAGAGGAGAGTTCAAATGTCTTTATTTTTTGTGCTCTATCATGCCTCTATTTTTAAAAACTTAAATAATCCAAAATTTAAAACATAAAAGTCAAAATAAAACCGTTGAATACGATCTACCTTATTTTATATATCTATGCACGCGTAAAAAAAAATATGACATTCCAACTTTGTTTTGGTTGTCATCAAGAGCTTGTAAAAATGTACTAATGTGGATAATTTCTAGACGTTGATTTTTCAACTTATTAATTCACATAAAAACAAAATCAAAATGTAATATTATTTTATGAGCACATAAAGAAAATAATATAGATCACATCTAACGGTTTTATTTTGGCACTTATGATTTAAATTTTGAGTTACTACTATTGTTTTAAAAATAGAGGCATAATGGAGACACAAAAAACAGAGACATTTTGAACCCTCCTCGACATAAAATATTGATACTTTAGAGAGCAAGCAAAAAAAAATCATAAATAATATTGACGAAATTTGGATTTGAATCGAGTGTGTAAAGTTTGTGAGTATTTAATATGAGTACCAGATGAATAATATATGAATACGCAATACTCATTTGAAAAAAAAAATGCTGAGAATGAATAACATGAATACTGTTTGAGAAATTTGATTATAGGAACTCAACTAGGATCTCAAAGTATTAAGCAACTAGAATGTTTGTTAAAAGATCTTTAATTAGTTCAAGCTGAAGTTAATACAATGTGATGTGAGGATATTTTTTTTTCTACAAATTAAAAGAACAAATTTTAAGAAAAGGAATTGATTTTTTTTTTTTCCAAAAAATAGAGGAAACTGCACTAATGATACAGTTTCATTAGATATAGGTTTTTAGAACCACACCAATAGAGTAGTTGTCCGAAAGCTTGTTGGCATCATCCTTATGGAAGAGAATTGTTGTTATTCTTTTGGAAAAGCAAGAATCCTATTTTTTCTCATCTGATCATTTAAATTTTTTCATGCACGAATCTCAAGGAAGATTAATGGCTGGATGAAGAAAAACAGGTTCATAATTTTTCCAAAGAAGAGTAGCAAATTTCAATCCCTATCCTTGGTGGAACCACATCATTGGTGTGGTTCTATCTATTTAAAAAAACCAATCAATTCCTTTTCTAAAGATTTAGTTTTTTTTTTTTATCACAATCGAGAACGGAGGCGGACCTAGTAAGGGCCAAGAGACAACTGTTCTCTCTAGATTTTGATTTTTTTATGGAGATCTATATACCCAGACCAACGTCCCCCCCCCCCCCCCCCCCCCCCCCCTCCGGGTTGGAATTTTTTTTGCCTCTTCTGGAATTTTAATTGGTAATTGAGATTAGAAAGTTAAATCATTGAAAATTAGAAGTCAGAACATTGGAAAATTAAACTTTTAGAGCATTGTGTTTTTTTTTTATCTAGTACTCGATTAGTTATTAAAACTCCATATATTTGTTATTTTCTTGCCGTCCTCCTGATGAAAATCTTGAATCTGCCCTTGAGCGAGAACCAACATTTGATTTAGTAACAAAAACAATATTCTATATAAAAAATCCACAAGTTCAAAAATCAAATAGAGAAATCTCCTATAAATATTAAATAGTTAAATGACTTATCTCCAACGTCTACTAAAAGAAATTAATCACAAACTGGTTGTGAAAGTTGTGTTACCTTAATTTGTATGTGTTATTTACAATAGACAAAATATTCTCTTGAATCTGGCAAATTCTTTTTTTCGAAGAAGAGATTTTTATTTGCACTATGAATAAACCAAAAGCAGATGAAAATGACAAGTTGGTATGTGTGACGCTGAATGAAGTGGAATCTTATACAATTTATTATGTTAGACTACAAAATTTATCATTTAATTTTCTAGCAAAATATTTATTATGATTGCATTAGGCCTTGTTTTATGACCTGACATTTTTATTAATATTCAAAATTAAATACAAATTAATAATTATGTCCAGCTTTTTTGGGTATTTTTAAAAATGCCCAAACCGGTCAAAAAATGACCGACCAGAATTGAAATTAGAACCGGCCATTTATTGGCCAGTTGGGAATAAAATTAGAACCGGCCAAAAATGGCCGGTTGAGAATTTTTTTTTCTGTTTCAGACCCTATAAATACATCTCTTTCTCTCTCCTCCCTCTCACAACTCACTCAAAATCACAGAAGAGAAAGAGAAGGCAATTTTTGAGACAAAAAGGGCATTTCGTATGCAATTTTCAGGTTTTTTTTTTTAATTTTTTTTTTAAAAAAAAATTCATCAACCTATACATTTAAATTAGTAACCTGACAACTGTTTACCATTTATCAAAATATAGTTTTTTGGCCATGTCAATGATGATTTCACTATACTGTGGTGGGAAGTTTTTGACTAATATATATGGAGTTTATTACTCCAAAGAGGCAATTCATTCATTTATGGCTAATGATGATACCTCAGGACTTGAAGTCTATAATTTAGGAATGCACTGGTTATAACCCAGAAAGGTGAAACTTAGAATTGACAACCCGAGTGAACGCTGGAACATCCCAACCTTTACTAGAAGTTTGATATTAAGTGATGCCGCATGGAGAGGTTTGTACCGGCGGTTAAAGGCCACTGAAAATTTTATCATAAAAATCTACGCCAAGGGAGTTCCGATAGAGTCAGGAGTTGGAAGTTCTGGCCAAAATTTGGTTGCGCCAAATTATACATCGCAACCAGAAACCATACAATCCCGTGGCTTCTTTATTAGTACCTGATACAGTCTCGTGACTCCTTCATTTGTACCTGACCCAGAAACATACAGTCACTTCACCCCACCAGCACCCCAAACCACCACCTCATACAAGACCTCAATCTAGACCCGGGCATGTGGCACCTTTATCATTACCTGCACCATCACATCACCCCAGATCAGCACCAGTAGACGACGAAACTGGGTCGGATTTTGAAAATATTAACGAAATTTCAGAGGAAGATCTGCAAACTTGGGAATGAATTTGAGGGAGGAAACTGGGCCTCTGATCACCTGGAGTGTTGTGATAAAGATAATCCAGTGCTTATTCGCAAAGAATATGGAAATATGTCGCTTTGGTGGCGAATTGATACGCACTTGTTTCGTAGACTTCAATAATATATCTACTTTAAAGAAGCAAATATTGGTTATTATGGGAGACGGATTGAGTGCAAAGGTGAGCTGGCACCAGAATAATATTCTAAAAGCAAAGTAGAGCTAATAAAGAATAATGAGAGTACCATATGAATAAGAATCAGGAGATTAGAATGAAGAAAACTGACAGGGATCGTATTCAGGTGGTGTGCAAGACTCCGGGTTGTGATTACAAACTTACGGGAAAAGCAACGAGTTTTCGAGATGCATGAGTTATAATGAAGCAAGACAAGCCTCACACATGTAGGTCTGAATACTCAAGGAAAGACCATGAATGTCTCACGGCATCAATCATTGACGATATCATTGAGACCTCCATTAAAAATGACCCCGGTATGAGCATCCAGGGGGTTGGCAAACTGTGTGAGGGTTAAGTATGGCAATATAACCTCGAAATACAATCGGCTGTGGAAGGGTCGTGAGCTTGCAATTGCCTGACAATTTGGGAGCTGAAGGGTTCATACAGCTTGTTGGAACCACTGATGATAGGAATCTGCGACAAGAATCCCGACTCTAAGTACTAATTTATGACGTGTCCTATACGAGATAAACACGGAGAGCTTATTGAAGGAGTTGTTCAATTCAGGGTGGTAGCTTGGGCCTTTTGGTCCATGCATTGTAGCGATTCAGTAGTTGAGACCAGTGATCAGTATAGATGCATCCTTCTTGTCTAGGCAGTATGAGGGGAGGTTTTATGGCTCGCGGCTATGATGCCGAGAACCAATTGCTGCATATAACATTTTCAATTGTGCAAAAAGATGATGGTGAGAATTGGGGGTTTTTTTTCTGCAGTGGTGGAGGAATGAAGTCCTTGGGGCTGATAGATTCGTCTGTGTAATATCGGACCAGCACAAGGGGATCAAATCTGCACTGACAGCAGAATACGGGTGGTCTCCAGAACTTTTTGTGCACAAGTTTTGTATGCATCATGTTGCTGACAACCTGGTCCAGAATTGTGGAAAGGACAAGTGGTTCGGATGGAGGTTCAAACAAGGAGCCAAGAAGGTTGAAAAAGATGTTCGAAGAATTTGTTATGGTATGTCTAATTTATAAATTTCGTTTAATTATTTTATAAGTAGATGAGGCAAATGAAGTAACACCTCTTTATTCTTGTGGCAGCTAAATCCAAAGTGTAATGCATTTTTAAAGAAGGTGGGCAAAGTACGTTCCAATGATGTAATAGAGCCATCTAATTATGAGGAAGATTTTTCCAAACCTGTAATGGAGGATACCGATTTGGTATCATGACAACCAAACGGCTCTGAGGTCGCTAAATAATGTCTTTTGGATGAGCTGGAGAATGCCCGTAGCTTCCATTGTGAAGGATACGTTCTATAAAGTGCAACATATGGTTTGTTGAGCGGTAGAAGTGAGCCATGAATTTAAAAGATGCAAATCAATTATTTTCCGAACGGTTTGGAGCTCAAAGCTTCAGAAAATGGTGGACTCGAAGCTGCAGAAATATATTTGGTCCCTTATACACATGACGAAGGTCCAGTACCAAGTTTCATCCCCAAATGAGTACGTTCCATGTCACCTGCTGCTCCTAGTGGAAGTATGGACATTATTCATAGGGAGTTCCAGTACATTGTGCACACGCGGGCTCGGCAACATAATGAAATGTACATGCAGAGGTATCCAATTAACATCTATTATGTGCCCTCATGTCTTAGCAGTTTCTCATGCAAAAAATTGGAGCGAGAACCAATTTGTTGCAGGACTGGTATACTGTGAACTAATCTTGAAAGTAATTGGAGTGGGGTGTTTTGTTTCCTTATGGCAATATGGGTGAGTGACCAGTTGCCAGTCTCCTAGAATTCTTTCATAGCAAGGCGTTGAATTAGGGTTGGGAGGAGAAAACACACCTGTTATATAATGACCATGGATGAAATACAAGGTAAGCGAATGGGGCATCAGGCTCGCCGTTCCCACTACCGACAGGAATAGAAGAGGTATGTAACTTTCATCAAAAATTCTATTTCATTCCAATTTGACTAGCTTACTAAGTAACAAATGCAACGCAGAGGGCCAGAAAGCAGCAAATGCAACAGAAAATGAGCGAGTTATTAGAGGCAACTGGGTCACAAGGGTCACGGCGTAGCATAGTTACAAGCCGTTTAGATGCATATGCTTGTTTGCAGAAGCAATGGGAGAGACAGTTACCATGGGAAACGAGGCGGTTAGGGGCAAGGAGAGCCATCTAGTAGCCAACCAAGGAAGTCAATGGTAGGCGTTCAAGGGCATTCTGGAAGCCAAGCGAACCATCTAGTAGGTCATCTCTGGAACTGGTCGGTTTTCTCGGAATACCGTTTAAGCATAGTAATAGGTGATTTAAATTGATGTTTGTATGCAGATTGTGAACTTGTTTATTGGATGTAGCTTTGAGAATTATTTTATTTGGAATTTGTGTGGATTTTATTTAGACTAAGTTATGAGTTAGTTGAATGTTAGTTTTTATAACCT
>JAJGRX010000766.1:0-7500 GCA_025461125.1 Carex kokanica
AGAGGAGGACATCATGCGGATTCTTTTACTTTTAATAAGAGAAAGCCAAAACAGTGTTTCCTTATTTCCGTTCTTACCTTAAGCTGAATCGAGGGCATAAACAAAGGGATCTATCTCCAATTTAAGGGATGGGAAATAAGAGGGAAGGCACACACAATCAAGAACTCTCCTAAAAAAGAAGAACTCTAAGAACCCGAGTGCCTTTTGCAAGGAATGCCTGGTTATAGATCCAAATGCCCGCCTCAACTTATCTTGGTAGTCATTTCTAAACCTCTTATTTCAGTCACTTATCAGTAAAGTAATTAGCATTCCGATACATATATTATCTTATATATGATGGGCGAGTAAGAAACTTCCGGAACATCCCTTTACCCGCCTTTTTGCAGTGACGCCTGCTGCTTAGGGAGAACCTGGTCAGCTTGTTAAAAATTAAATATCTGCTGTAGCTTGGTCATAAAAAAATCCATTCTTTTATCGATGTGCTTAATACAGGGCTTCTTTTCTTGTTTTCTCAAGTGGGTATTATCGAAACTCGGCTATCAAATCCCCTCCCTTTTTTAACAATCAATTGGTTATAGCGAAGAGGCACTAAAACCTACCTCCAGTTTCACCCCTTGGGACGGCCAGCAAGCTTGGTTTCTATCTGTCAGTCCTTTGGACCTGTCTTGGCTTACTAGACTTTCTATAGGTAGGCTCATCAACTTCTGGGCATCAACTTCTGATGTGTAAGCTCGTGGGGTATAGAAATATGGGCTATCTTTTTCTTCCTCGTAAGCTCGGGTCTTTATACAATCTGGCTCCCCAGCTCAGTATATTAATGCAAATAGAGAATATCTAGCTTTTCCAATCCAATCTGGACTGGACGTCTCCAGCTCTTCTATGCAAATCGAATCTCTTCTTCCTGATTCTTCTAGGAATTGATTTCATGCCAAACCAACAGGCTAATCGTCTAGCCGGGAATTTATTTATTTATAAGAAGAATGCTTGTATTTCATTTCTTTAAATACGCCTCGCGACCTACTTATAATTAATATTAATATGGCGACCAAATGAGCTTTATTAATATATGATATGTCCCTCGCTTACGCTCAACCAACTGCTGTAGCTCATGAAATCAAAGAAAACAAGAACCTAATAAACACGGAACATACCGCCCATTCCCAGTAGTAGTCCTTGCTGGAAAAAAGGATCAGCTCTAGTCTCCCGGGTCATCCCATACTTCTTACTTACGCTGAACATCCGGCACCACTTGCTTAACACTAGTATGAATAGGCGCATATCTTGGCTTGGGTACCTCATCTTTCAACCAAGAGCGAGCTTATCAACTGTTCTTCTAAAGCAAGAGGCTCCTTCCACTGCCCAGGAAGCAGGAAAACCAACAACTCTAGCTACTTCCGAGTATCGAGTTTCCCATATAAGATAAGTTTTGACCGCAGAATACCATACTTTAGGCTGTCCGAGTCATTCCATCACTTCTAATAGCAGTCAAGTAATTCTCATTCCTATCCCCAGTACTTAGATTAATTACGATACTCATCTATAGTAGGGCAAATTCCCTACTTCACTAGGTCTGGACAATCTTATAGTAATCTGAGGAGAAGCACCTAGTTCTTTGGTACGTAATCTACCTTCTTTAGAGTCTGGGTGTCCTCCGGTAATCCACTTTTCTTTATAACCTAAGCTACTAGCTATCTCTGACCTTCAGCTGTTATAACATTCCTTCCGAGTCAAGCTGCAAAAACAGTACTGCGCTGGCTCACTTTTCAATTGGGTTTTCTTAGGGGAGGAGGGTTATAATGGTGTAGAGTATTTGTGCAATACCTAAAAGAAGTATACGCAGTGAATCCAATCCGTGTAAGGAAAAGAGTAGGCTCCCTAGCTAGTAGTTTTTATAGGTGTAAGTCAAAGGTATTTTTTGATCTGAACAATAGATTCTAGTTCGGTAGGAAAGGTCCATTCTCATATACCGGTGGTACCACACTCAAAAAATAGTCAAGCGAAGCGAAAGCAAAGAAATTAAATTCATGTTCCCCAGACCCCACTGGGCGTAAAGCTCCTAGTAGATCAAAGAGTATTGTCCTGGAATACCAATCCTTACCCGTCGGGGCGAACTATATCAACTAGCTCATCTGGAAGGAAGAAAATCAACCTTACCTGTCCTTCGCCTTCAAGTCAAGCAAGTTACTTCAGCTCTTAAGTAAATCAATACAAAACCTTACACTCTGCGGGCGGGATAGCTGTGAATAGGGGGCAAAGGAATACCTGTTCGTCACACTCTGCGGAATAGCTGGGATGTATGGAGTTGGAATACATAGATAGGATAGACGGGCGAACTGGAAAAATCTCTCTTCTCTGGAGTGGAGCTTCACATACTAAATAGTCGTCAAATCCTCCCACTCTCCTTAAGCTCGTGAAAGAACTCACTTTTCTCTTCTTTCCCTTTTATGATGACTTGCCGCAGATCTCAGATAAGTATCTCCTATACACCTATGGACCCAGTCAAACCTAATCAAGAAGGGCCTAATCAAGAAAGAAGGTATGTCCCCACCACTATTCCTGCGCTCCTTGTGCCAAGTCTCACTCTAGTATATAATCTATGAGTAGTCAGGAGTTCTTGCTTCTAGCTAGGGTAAGCTACCTATCATATTAGTTTTCAAGGTAGCCGATACCGAGACTATACTGATCGATAACATTCATAAGCCTTATGCAGCAGGTGTCATGATGGTTCGTCCCGGTGAACAGATCAATCATATTAAGATCGATACCTACTTCAGTGAAGACTACTCTATTACCTTGGATTCCTTTGAAGAAAGGAGTACTAAGGTAGTTTATGACTTGGTATTTCGGATATTAACGATAGTTAGACAATAAAAATAACCTTTAACTATTGACTTCCACAACTTCTCTAGATTCGATGGAATTCTCTTGCTTAAGCACCTAGCATGTCATCACAAGAGCTACAAGATCAAACCACTGATGAGGAACATGAGTCCGCTCCTGGTCAACCTCAGGTGAGACCGATCTCGATTGAAGTGACGCTTCATAGCGTCACCCCTCAGCTGGAGCTTCGAGCTCATAAGCCCGTGATTCCCTCACTCGCTAGCAACCAAAGCAAATACCAAATGGGATTACTCAAAAACCTTCTCTTCCGGTTAGCAGCTAACAGGCTCTCGCTTTTTTTCAAGTTAATCAATCAAAAAGTCTTAAGGAAGAAGTCATCATTTCAGACATGAACTCATATCTCCTCAAAGCTGCTTTCCCACAGCATAGGTCCGAAGGGTATGATTTGAAGACCTCAGAATTTTTCAGTAAGCGGGTCAGAAAGCAATCTCACAGATTGTGAATAAACTCGTTAACACGGTGTCCACTTGATAGTTCCTTCCTACTGATACCCTTCCTACCTTACTTATTTGAGCTATGTATGAAGCAAGCCTAATATTTCTGTGAAAGATGCTTGGCATGATAAAAGGTTTCATATTAAGTTTAGTAGAAGAAACCAAGGGGTGTCTTTACAAAACTGGCATGGCTTACAGCAAAAGGTTATGATGTCTAGGCCAGTAGAAGATAAAAAAGTTATTAAATGGAGATGGAGCCTAAATGAATCTTTCTCTACTAAATCTTTATAAAGTTGGAACGATTTTGGGGGCATAAAGGAGGTAGGTTTCATATTTGGAAGTAAAAAGAACCTTTAAAAATCAGAGCCGCTTAGTCAATAAAGGCAATATTAGGCTTTTATTTAAGAAAGGATGTTTTGGTCCTACTACTTGTGCTTTTTGTCAGCAGAATGAATCGATTAACCACTTATTCATTCAGTGCTCAAAGGTCAAACCTCTCTGGAACTGTCAATTTTCACAACTCACTCATTGCAACAAGGGCTAAAGGCCTCACCTGGGTACAATATTTTTCTTTGTGCCGAAAGGAAGAGGCAAAATACACTATTTACGGAACACTATTACTACACCCAAAACTAGAATATCTATTCACAAAATACACTATGATAATAACTTTCTCACCAAAATCTTAATACACTAGTAACTGATCAAATGTATGTCACGTTAGACATATAGAATTCAAAGCAAGCACTATATTAGTATAATAGAAAAAAAATAACTACACGGAAATAAAATAAAGACAAGACGAATACACGGATGAGTACCTTTTCTCCTTCCACTAGTTCCGAGTGTATCAATTCAATCGTTCCACTATAAGCATTAGTAACTGATTGTATATAGTTTAGCAATTCACTATTTCCATATAGTTAAAATCCCATATCCATATATATGTTCAACTAGCTCCAATATCAACATATCTATTCACTAAATAGACTACTCAAAAGAGAGTTGATGAAATGAGTGGAACTACTGCTATTTACTACTACAGCTAGCAATATTACTTTCTGTATGTCACTACACGAGGAAAATAAACTAGTTGATCCATTCGTAACATCAATTCACTACAAGAACAGTAAGCAAACCTCACTATAAATGAAGTAAGAAAATCACCATTCCGTGCCACGTTCACACCCCGACAAGAGAAGGAAGCAATGAACTAGAACGAAGGGAACTTTTCTATTGACTTATTTATTCAATCATGCAAGAACTACAACTATTACTATTTCCATTTGCTATTCTTCCTATTCCCATAAGGTTTGTTTGGTCATATGTTCCTATTCCCATAAGGTTTGTTTCGGCATACAAGAAATGGAGTTGGTATAATTCACTAGTTCCTTACAAAGAGAAGGTTTTAACTGACCATAGAGTTGGAAATGAAAGCACCACAAAAAACAAGATCGGGACATCCCCGACTTGAGGCTGAGAAGATTGGAAGTCTATTCTCACAACCTTGAGCCCCTTTTTTTGTGCACAATTATCAACACTTATATATGGAGGCCCGCGCCCGCTGTTACTTGAATAAAGCCAAGTCTCCCTGGGTGCGGAAGTGGTATCATGGAATTTATAGGTGCTAAGCGCTCGAGCGCGTAAGAAAGACTTTCTAAGTCTATTCATTTTGTTTGATGTTTGACTATCAAAGGAGAATACCGGCTCGCTATCCGTCTAAAGCCAAGTATACCAGGTATTGGTATAGTTGGTATCATCCAGCGCAACTACTAACTAGTATTAGTTGCCCTATCATTAAGCCCTGCTAACCCCGAAGAGCCAAAGACTCATCACGAAGCAATGGTCTATGAGCTATCTCAGCTCAAGATGTATGACTCCGCCATAGCAACCCTTTTCTTTCAAGGGTAGGAATTTGGCGCTAAACGATAGGATCGCAAAGCCACGGGGAAAACGGGATTCGAACCCGGCGTGACAGACCAGCACTCTAACCACCTGAGCTCTATCCCCTTAGTGTTTGAGTTTAAGAAAGCCAGCTCGGAATTGAATCAGTCAAAAGAAAAGATTCGAAAAGAACAGAACAGCGTTGTATACCAATACCAGCATCTCAACATATATCATCTCTATTGTTTCATGATAAATGAAAGTGATCTCATCTAATCTCAATTGTATCACTAAAAAAACATCAGCTTATCCCTGTGCATCTAAATCGTCATCAGCATCTCCTTGAGCATTTCTCTTAAGCATTTGTCATAAGTGTAAATAAGATTTGTGAGTCTAGTGGAGTGTTAGTATGATAAGTATAAAGGTTTTGTTCTCTGTAGTGTATGGGGAAGTGGGATGTGTCAATTCGAATTCACTGAATTGACAAGGAGTAGTCAAAGAGAAAGCAAAGTTGGGTTCCAGACCTGGTACATCACCACTGATTTGGTTATTTGAGAGGTCCAAAGTGCTAATTCGAGACTGGTACCGAAGAAAAGAAGGAAGCTTTGTAAGATTGCAGGCTACCAGTTTGAGAGTGCTTATGCGAGGAAAAGAGGCGTACCAAGATTCGTCGCCACTGGTACCATCTATTACTGACTATTCTTCGACAAATCAAAATTGGTGAGATTCTTCACGTGCCAGAGAGAACCCAAATGCAGCATACCAGTGAACTTCTTTGATGCAAGATTCAGCTGTGAGATATTAAAGATGGAACTCGGTACTGGTCCTTTCAGATTGTTGAAACTGAAATCAACCGTTTGTCAAAGAGGTTACCCCTTTGAGAACTCGTTGAGAAATCCCGACCGAGAATTGATTCTGAGAAAGAAGCAAGAATTGAAGAGAAGGAAAAGAAAAGAGAGAAGTTGGTATTGTACCTGAGAGAGAGTTGTACCTCAAATCAAATCTTCAAAGATAAACTAGACTCGTGTAACTTGCATTGGGTATTGAAGCAGTGAAATTATGATGATTAAAGACAAATTCTGAAATTCTTGGCCAATGGTGGAATTGAGGGATCTTACCGGTGAATCTGTTCCATGAAATGTCTAAGTGAGAGGGCCTCACAAGATTTTGAAAAGAATCCGGAATTTCTCCATAGAAGCTACAGTTAGAAATGTCAAATCTTGACAATTTTGGAAGATTACTGATCGATCGAATGAAGGAAGAGAAAAAAGAGATCCACCAATCCTTTGTTTTCATGCCCCAATTGTCCCACTCGTTCCATGATATGTATGCCCCGCTTTGACAATGGGCTGGATCTGAGGGAAGCCTGTAATCAAACCACAAAATAGAGTGCTGCCCATCACCAATGGAGTGCCTGATATGAGGTCTAACCAATTCCCTAAGATGAAGCAATTTCCCATAAGCTTCTGCCTCTGAGTAAGTAATCCCTTATCCCAATAGAAAACTTAGGGGAAGAGATACAAATACTAATCCTTTTGATAACCTGGGCAGGAAATCCCAAAAAGTGAAGCACTTCTATCAAGAACTCCCATCTAAGTGAATCATAAGCTTTTTTCAGGTCAATCTTAACATATGGAGTAAGATTCTTTCTATGCTAATTCCTCATCAATTCTTGAGCTCAAAGAATATTGTCACTAAGACTTCTGCCTTGAATGAAAGCGGATTGTCCCGGAAGGGCATGTTTGATTCGATTAGCAATCAATTTAGTAATGCCCTTGTATAAGGTATTGCACCAGGTCTGAAGTCACTCACTTTGGTAACTTCTAGCACTCCGAGCCAACAGCACCCATACAACATGAAACCACCATCACCACCACCCGAACCTACCATATGCGCACTCGATCCATGACTAAAAATAAGGTTGCATCTGTCTCATTACTTGCTACTGCCTCTAATTCTCTTCCTATTGAACCTAAAAGTTTTGACGAGGCCATGCAGGATGCAGGTCGTCTAGCAAGAAGTAAGTGGAAGGTCTCGATCAATATATTGGAATTTGAACGACCAGTTCGGCAAAAAGTTCAGCATAGCCAGGTAATTCAAAGTCTTACCATAGAGGCAAAGGGCCCAGTCTTCTTGACAAAAGCTCTTTCTTCGCGCCGCGGCTCCTTTATTCACTCGTTTCACTGTAGTTCCTAACTGCTTTTATTGCTCGTTTTCCATTTCACTCGCTCTTTTGTACTCGTTTCATTTCCATTACACTCGCTGGGAACACTTTACATAA
>JAJGRX010000766.1:15000-23535 GCA_025461125.1 Carex kokanica
TAGCCAGGACTTTGAGGAAGATCCAAAAAGACACTTCGGCAATCGATCTGATTTTTTATGTTTTCGTTCCATATCCTCATTTCTAATGGAATCGAAATGATCTATGGATTGATTAGAAGATCCTTTCAATTGGCTCGAATCCTTTACTTGAATGAAAGACGATCTTGTCGAATCATATTGAATATTGGACAAGATATTCCGTACTTTCCTAACAAACCGATCCTTGTTTCCCAACCACACATTGTCGAACCAAAAATCCAATTCTTCTTTCCGTTCTCCTCTGTCCAATCTTTCTCGTTGTCCTTACCTTTTGTTTTGCATGTCAAATAGTAAAAGAAGAAAACTTTCAGTATCTTCCTGGTATAGCTTACTACTTAGAAGGCTTTTCGGGTATTCATCCAATATGGCTCTTCTACAGCATCTTCCTTTTCCAATAGAAGAGACTGACTTTGATGTGTTTTTCATATAGATAGCCCCGCATTCGTACTGATTGATTTGCTCCCCATAGAAAATGAAGATTCACTCGCGAATCGATCCATCCAAGTAAGGCCTCTTGCTCATATTCTACCAGATAGAACAAGATCGAAGACCGATTTCACCGGCCAACAATTTTCCAAGATTCCGTGGTCTGAGATTGAGGCGCTTGGGGTTTAGACAGAAGCTCATTCTTTTTTTCTAGGAAGAGGATGAGGAACTTCAAGAGTGCAAGCACACTGGTCTAAGGAGGGGACTTAACCTTTCTCCTGGTACAAGAAGAATGGAAAGCACCCTTTTCAAATTCCATACCAGAAAAAAGATATGGAAAACTTTTGAAAAGGCTAGAAAAGGATTCATCATCCGAAGATCGTGCAAAAGCACAGATCGCTGCTAATAAGAAAGACAGCCAACGAAGCGGATTCCTATCCTTTGTGAGGCTTACTTGAGAAGTTCTGCTCGTGTAGCTCTCTTTGGCTCCTTATGTTGGGAGTCAGTATTTCCATACTCCTGAAGCGACAGATGCTTTCGCTCTCTCTAGGCGCAGACTGATTCTTTTCGGCCCTGAGAGCTGGGAGTATTATCTGGGAGAGCGGTTCACTCGTCAGCAAACCAACATGAATAAGCTGAAAAGAGAATGTTTCAAAGGAACGATGAAGTGATGGATAAGTTGATGAGTAGAATGGATCAATTATCAGGTAGTCAAGAGCAACAAATGAAAAGCCTAAAATAGAAGCTAGATCCAAAGTTGGTTGAGGGTATGAACCAAAAAGAGGAGACTCTGGCCTTGACTTGAGGGTGGCCCGAGCTAGTCACAGGCGCACTGAGAAAAGAGAAATCGACCATGAGAAAAGAACAACAATCAGCCAATAAATAGTGTATTAGGAGGTTTGAAACATTCTCCTACAACACCAAGCTTGCCAGTGATTAACCCGGATCCAAAACCCCATAAAACCCCTAATCAAGCTTCTAGTTATCAAATCCGTTCCACTCATCCACTACAAAACCCCATACCAGTAACCACAAATATCAGATCTACCGACACCGGTACATGGCAGCCAAACCCTAACCCTAATCCCACTGTACCAAAACAACCAATACTGATATGGTCCCGGCGGCAGTGCCGGCGGAGACCAAATTACCTCTTCTGATGTTGGTTCCGCATCACACTGCTACAATCACGCACCTTCCTTTTATTTAATATATATAGAATTGGTTAAGAGTTTGAGTGTGAAAGCAGTGTACTCATGCCCCTGAGATAAGGTATTTAGTGCGTTCTCTAACTACAAGAGCAGGAGCAACAAGCACTTACTTTCTTGTTGACGCGTTCGTTCTTTCACAGCAGCTAAGAAGTAGACGTCGTTATCTCAGCTCAGGTTTTCCATTAGTGCGCTCCGGTAAAGAAGGAGCAAAGGCGAAAAAGCTCAAGTGATTTGACCTTTACTACTGTCTGTCAGGTCGGATGGAGAAGAAGCAGTAAAAACAGAAGAAGAAAAGGGCAACCAGACTACTTACTCCCTCCCTCCAAAAAAAAACAATAATGTGAAAACACCGAACCATTGACTAGTGAGAGACCACTACACAAACAAACGAAACTCTTGATGATAATGATCTACTATAAAAAAAGAATTCCACTATACTATTTATGAAACTCTGAAATAATAATACGAAACTTAAACCAACACTGTGACTCGATCGACAGCTTTACTACTACTTCGAAGAAAGACTACTCACCCACCATGGACTTTGACTCTGTCTTCATATACTTCAGTTAGGCTTAATCTACTAAAAAAAATATACATGTGATGTGATTGGGAAGTTTTGACTTGGTCCTTGTTTTCTAAAAAAAAATGACTTTGATGTTGAAACAAATTAATCGTGACATTAGTGAGAAAGAGGTCAAATCTAATTAGATCTCAATCACACACACTACGGCGGATCTCTTCGTATCGCTACTTTCAAAATGCTGATGATCTGATCTGCAAATGCATGTGGTTTTTATGCAAGCTTGAGCAAGAATACTTGAAAAGGTTGATTTGCTAAGAGACCCATTTTTATTTGTATGAGCAATGTAGCTCTTCCAATAAGGTTTCTCAAAATCGTTGCCTAATTTAGTTAGTAGAGATATGGTCTGATCTGCCCTGCTTGCCTTCTTTCCAAAATCATAGCAAAGCGCTCATTGGCATTGAGAGTTTCATATCCTCTATTTTTATGAGTAAATCCCGGTATTGTAGATCAAAAAAATTGAATAAATTTTGATAGAATTTCCAAAATATGAATCGAAGCGGGAGAAAGCAATTTATTAATACAAGCTATTTACTGCCTTACTCAAATCTTTCATTTTTATATAGGTTGGATGCTAAACAACAAGATCTAGAAAAGAAACGTTGAGAATATACCTTATCATCAACTGACCTTTGGTGATCCCTTCTTTTCTTTCCTTCAATAGGTAGGCCTTTCTAGGCTCTTTGAATAGAGTATAAAAGACTATTTCATTTTTTTCTCCTTATACAAGAGAAGAGACTCACTCATTGAATCCCTGCTTTGGTAGTTTGGATAGGTAGCCTAGCCTAGATAAGCACCAGGAGTAGTGTTTCTATCCTTCTTTGTAACAGTGGTAGGGTAGTAGAAAAGATTACCACTTTTCATTATGGTTGAATGAACTGGTAGGGGAGTGCGCCTATGCATAAGTTGACTGACTTGACTCTAGAAAGCCTCTTTATTCCTTAGTATATAATTCATAAATGGTGGAAACTCCGCACCCACTTTTTGAAAGAAAGAAATGGCACCTCTCACTCTGGCAGGAAGAAATCAAACAAACAATACGATAGAATGAAAGCAAGAAACAAGAAAAGCTTACCTTCTTTTATTTTAAGGAGAGCTCTTTTCCTCGTTCTTCACTTCAACAATAAATGAATATACATACAATAGGTATTGCCATGCGGCTATACTTGTCAAAGTGGAATGGGCATGCATAGTAAGCTAAGGGATTAAGTTCCCACTATGATTGAAGTTTCAGCCTTTCTTTGCCTCAATTTATTCTATCCCAGCTAGGATTTTGATTGAATAGGAAGGAAGCCCTCACAAAGGAAGAGCTTTTATCGATTCGTTGGTATAGAATCTTGAATGAAGACTGAAAGCTACTGAAAAACTCCTTTTACCTGACTCACCTGAGTTCATTGAATATATGTTTTTTCAAACTACTTACTAGTATAGTGACCGAGATGTTTTCTTTCTTTTGGATATATATATGTATTATATATTGGAGTATGGAGTAGGAGTGATGGTTATACATATTATATTATGCCTGTGGCACTTCTTCCCACATATGAGAGAAGCTTATACCTAGCAGCCAGCCTCAGTTCAGAAGATATGAGCGCCGATTGGAAAGCTTTGAATTAATCCGAAAGCAAATGAGAGCATTAAGACTTCGACTGAAGCAAGGTAGGGAACTTGAACGGAAAGGTACGTACTCTTTCTTCCTTTCTGAGTGAACTACTTAATCACCAACAGAACAGCATGTCCATACTTAAAGCATGGATGGCCAGAATAGCAAATTATGTATTTCCACAATGTAAGAAGTGCAATCTTGAAGAACTTATTAACTCACCCTAGGCCTACGCCAGTAAGGAACTGATGCCTGCTAGGCGGGAAAGATGCTTGGTGCCATGCCACGTAAGAGAAGGGATTTCATTTCTAAGTAAAGGCTCGTGCTAAAAGAACTGAGAGATGCCATGCCACGATCTTAAGTATTCCTGCTATCCCAAAGAGCGGGGAAGGCTAGAAGGAAGGGATTGAGTACCACCGCTTTTTTCCAAATACCCATCTTCTAAGTGAAATTCCGCAAGGACCGTTGAGGTAGTGTAAAGAGAAGCCTTCGGAAGGGCTTTCCGAGAAAAGGCTGGTCAGGCTATTAATTAGTAGGCGAGTCACAAGTGAAAAAGAAATCCGTCCTTGCTCAGCCTACATTTGATAATTGGAAGAGTGAAAGCAGTCTCCAAGCTGGCGCTTTAGGCTTTTATAGGCCTTCGGCCTTTAGGCTATGAATTCACATCTCTCCCAATCCCCGGCGCCACCTGTCGGTACTTCTACGGGTCTTTGTTCTTCTTTGCCTGGTATTTTTTATAGAGATTGTTTGGCTTCGATATTCACTGATCTACCTCAACCTATATTCTCCTCTTTGAAACCTCCGAACGGGAACTTACAAAGCAGGTCTCTTTATCCATACCCACTCATCTTGCCTACTTTACATTCCTTTTGAGGCTTAGAAAGTCAAAGAGTGTTAGTACTAGCACAGAGAAGGGAGGATAGGGCTAAGAAAAGACGTGCTACATTTGCCAATTTCATACATCAGAAGGATGCTGGTGACGCTTGTCACGTAATTCAAAGTTGTTTGCTAAATGACATTCCTGTTTACACTGTTCACGAAAACTTTCTATCTCCAGCTGTGCATGCTCACAAGATGCCTGCTTTATATAGAAAAGCATTTATTCGATCTTGCACCACCTCTCTATATTGTAAACCGACTTCTTTCTTGATGATAACATCATTTCTTATAGTGATGAATATCATGAACTAATGAATAGGAATGATAATATGGGCTTATTCTTTAGAAATAATGAGAAATTAGACCCTTTTTCTGGAATGAAAAAGAAGAAGGGAGTCACTCTTCATTCTGTTGAACCTCTTTCTATTGATCTATTACGCTCTGTAATGGACAGCATTGCCCCTACAAAGTTGACTAAAGCGAAGAGGGATTTATGGGATTCTCATGTCGATTCTCTACTTGAAGCTTACGAGGAATATAAAAAAACTATATCCTCTGGCTTGAATGACTCACAAGTAGAAAACTAGAAGTACAATTTTAGGACCTTTCGCGACATGTTGAAGGATACCCTATTGAAAGGAAGTAATTCTCTCACACCTAAGTAAGGAAGTAGGACATACCATTACCTCTATGATTCTCATACAGAATAGCAAGGAGATGATAGATAATACAGAATAGCTAGGATAAGATAGATAGCTTGAGCGCGCTAGCGAACAAACCAAAAGGTTTAATCATACCATCTTGAGATGAGCTTGGATTAACGCTCAAGATTATATATAGGGGTGGGAGAATTAGGTATGGATTGATCCAATTCAATGCTTTACAACATAGTAGAAAGCATGCTTACCCATACACCTCTTGGAATGCAATGAGAGGTAGTCCACTAACCAAGTTCTTCCCTTCTACTACTCACTTTATCCTTACTACACTATTAGACTAGATAAAGATGCTCACCTGGAAAGATATGCTTTATGCAAAGGGAGGATACCTCTTTTCCTTCAACCTCTCCCTTTGATATCACACGTCAATATTCTTAAATTTACCCATACTTAACAAGCAAGCTATCACATGCTTAACAATAGGTTTAAATACTCATTTACTACACCAAAACCTCCTTCCATGACTCTACGCTTCACTACTCCTCCTATTGATTGAATCAAATATGGATTTCCAATATTCCACTGTATATATGCAAGCAATGGCTGAGTTGGTACATCTCGTAACTAGTCTTTAAGAAACTCCCTCTTTTGTGCAAATGTATGACTCGAGAAAATGCACTTAGCCTGCGTTCAAATGTGAATCAAGTACACTTCATTTTTACCGTATATCGAGAGAGTATGAAAGAAAGCTCTTACTCGCGAGCTGTACAACAAACATACAATTATCCTCTTGTGTTTTCTTTATTGAGAGAGATGCCACCAAGCAAGAAGACTTTGATTCCAGAGGAGGGCGGACCATCATTGCATTTCTCTGGTGAACTGTTTGATTTGCTCTTATGTAGATATATTGCTCATGCCTTCTCTGCATCCATCTGCTGAATGCTATTAACAGTATAAAACATTATCCTGCTTTTAGAAAGACTGATCGTAGAGTCCAACCTGACGAGCTTACTTTCGGCTTGGCTTCCTTCGCTATCTCTTTCTTTGTCTGTCTACTGAAAATGGCTTATTCTTGGAAAATGGAAAGTGAAATAAGGTTAATTAATCGGTAATGGAAGCTGTCTTGTACGAATGATCGAGAAATAAAGAATCTCCTTTCTTTGGGCTTGTAAGATAGAGGCCCACTTCGAGAAGTACGGCACTGTTGAGGTCTTCTTTCAGTGCGTGAATGTGAATAAAAAAAAAGAAAAAAGAAAGGTAAGGACAAAACCAAAATGAGGACATAACTGAAAAGGAGATGAAAGAGAACAACAAGCTTAAAACTTACAGATAGTGTTTGCTGAACTACATGCAAGATCACTTGCTACCTCCGTCTCCTTCCATTTTCACTCTCCATTTGCATCACATTCTATAAACTCCGTCCTCAGAGAAGGAAGAGACAGCAACTTACCTACCCCCGGGTAGAGAGTGCAGGAAAAGGGGGATAGAAAACTTAGGGAAATAAATCACATGTAGCCTGCTAAAAAGCTTAGCTACCACCGCTCGACCTGTTCCTTAATTATGGGTAAGAGTCCAGAGTGGTGCACAGCAATGCCCCTCTGGAGAATAGTAAACATCTGATCTATAGCCGGCAAGTTCCTGTCTTCTTCACTAAGGCACAGTATAGCACTATGAAAGACCTGGTCTATGGCATCTTTCTCCTCTTGGGTATTAAAATAGAGCTAGGACATGGACATGGCGTGGTGCTCACACTCCCTCCTGCTTGAAGCTGAATATTATCACCGGTTGGAATTGCCTCTCCATTATCATCTATTTGTTTGTTCATTTATTTCATAAACAGCATTAGTGTTAATTATGGGTGCGTCATACATGAAGCAAAAAAGAGAGGGAGACATACAATAACAAAACATACCTTGACAATCCGGTAGATGTAAGAATCACTAGAAGTTCGAGCAGCATCAACTCTGGCTGGTAGTTGAAAGTGGAATAATTGGTATTTGGCTTTGCCTTTTGGCAAGTCTTCAATCCTGAGCCTCAAAGCGTGACGGGTCACCACTCCACCCGCTCGGGGCGGGAGAGTTTGAACAACCAGTTTCCGATGTTTGGTGGCTCTGTGGAGTCTCAGGTTGCTTGCCTTGGATAGTGGGATCGTTGGTTGGGTCGTAGCTTGGATAGTGGGCTTGGCTTGGATCGGCTAGCTTAGGGTTTGGGCGCGGAGCACTAGGCTGCTTAGGCTTAGAGGTAGGCTTAGGTTAGCCTTCAGGAAATGGGAATGCGGGATGTATCAATCACAGGTCATCACACAGTTCTCTTACGATAAGATCCACTCCCTTCTGTTATCTTTATACTGATCTCAGACTATACTAGGAAGAAAAAAAAAGAAAAAAGGAAAAGGTTCCGCTCGCTCGTTCCACTTACGTTCCACTCGTTGGTAAAAAAAATAGACTTATCACCCGCTGCTTCTTTAACCAGCTATAAGAAACTATATCACAATCGAGTATTTTCATACATATTTGGTTTGGTTGGGGGTTAGACCGCTGGCTAGATCGATTCGAAGGAACTAAGCAAGCAGGTAGGTAAAGAGGCTACCATAGGAACTCGGCTGGTAAAGAAGAATCCGCCTAGATCAATTGTTTGGAACTAAGCTGGTAGGTCAGGTAAAGAGGCTAACTGGAAAGCTGGTTTCGGCTGAACACACATCCAAAACAGGAAAGTCCGCGGCTCGTTCATGAACTGGGTGGGGTTCTGGCTTACTATTATAGGCTCGTCGGGTACGTTCAACGAAAGCAAAATAACTCCCTCCCAGGGCCTTCCCTTTTCTTCCTCCTTCCCCATCCGTTCCGAGTATCGATTGTAGCTGGCCAGTTAAGTAGTTACCAGTATCGATGGTAGCTGCAGTGACCAGTCTGAGCAAAAAGCCTAAGTAGGGGTTAGTGCGCCTACCTAAAGAAAAAGATAAGTAAAAGAGCTGACGGAAAAGCAAAATGGAAGAAGGAAAAGAAATAAGAGGAGTAGTGTAGAGAAAGAAGGAAAATCAATAAGAAGTGTAGCTCCGCGTCTGTCTGCAGGTACCTAATCATCAGGAGTAGGCTGGCTTTAATCCATCTCTTCAACTCTTGTCATAGGGTATCTTGT
>JAJGRX010000326.1:0-24427 GCA_025461125.1 Carex kokanica
ATGCTTTGTTGTAAACATCGTTCTTCTTATACGCATCAAATTCTTCTCTATGGCGCTTCTCTTGGGCTGCTATCTCATTAGCAAACGCTTGACGTTCGTCCGCTAGCTTCGATGCAAGTATCATCGCCACCTGTGCCTTTGTGAATGTTTGATTCGCATCTCAGCCGATGTGGCAGTGCTCATTGGCAGGATCGACATTGTTGTCCTCTGCAGCCAATGCTTGGTTGACTCGGCAGGTCCTCGAATTGTTTCCAAAACCGAATAAGCGGCCATGTCTATCTTCTCCATCTACAGCAAGCTCCCATATCTCCTCCTCTGACATCACCCTACTGTAATTGTACCTAAGGTCCTCAAATTTGTTCTGCATTTGTTAATAAGTAAAATGTGAAGTCCGTTGTTGCCATATAGGAAATTCTATGTTTTCAGAACTAAAATTAAGTGAATTTTAATTTCTCATACCGCATAACGTTCTGCCTTCTCGTTTACATACACCGAATCCTTCATGTGAATCCGGTCGAAAACCTCCTTTATTCCCACCGGTGATCCCTTCTCGGATACCTGCAATTTATATGTTAATATAAAACCGTCATATCTAATATATATTATCTTCTATACATTCACCACAAAATTATCACTTTTGTTACATGCTCTCGGATGTAGGACTCTAAATTATCACTAAATTGTAGGGACTGCAAATTATCACTCCTTTATCACTATAATAATTTGTAGGGAAATTATCACTTTTTTAATGAATTGCAAAAACATAAGAAAAGGGTAATAAATATGGTAACTTGTGCAATTAAAAACATGGTAACTCATTTAGCTATCACTGTTTCCAAGCCGCTGTTTAAGTAACTAATTATCACTCATGCTATCACTGATTCCAAGCCGCTGTTTAAGTACCTTATGCAATTAAAAATATGGTACTCATTTTGCCCAAAAAAATTGTGTAACTTATAAAACCAAAAAAAGTGAACTTCTGCAATGAATGGAGAAATAAAAAGGGTAGTAAACCAGTACCATTGCTTGCTTGTGCCTAAACGATGACCTCGAACCAGCGACATGATGGATGACGCTCCCTTTGTATGTTTTGTTATTACGGTTGGTGGTTGACATTTGGTCCCATTTCCCCTTCGACCAAATGAGACACAACCCCTTCCAATAGTCCGGATTCTTGCACCACTGTGGAGGGAAGTCTTTCCAGATTTCCTTGTCTTTGCCGTATTTCTTCGTGTACTTCCTCCTCAATTCTGTCATCTCGCGGTAATATGCTTCTGATGCTATTCTCTCAAAGACATCTAGACATCGTTGCACATCTTCCCCCTCCCCCCACGAATACCTCTGCAAGAATTTCTTTAGTATCTCCAACCGCGCCTTGATAGGAAACATATTGTATGTCCTATATGGTCCCGGCAGGTTCTCTAAGGTTAGGACCCGTACTGTGGTAATCACCTTTGTGCAAAGAGGAGTGGATGTGAACTCTGCGTCACCGACAACCGTCAGTTCAGGCCGCATGTCTGCTGCTGATGGTTTACGAGGCTTGGCCATACCCCGAGCCCGCCGCACCTCAGTCTTCAGCTTCGCATTTCTCTTTCTCTTTGAGTTGCCTTCACCATCCCGAGCATTATCTTCGTCAAGTGGTATGTTGTTGGCCTCCTTTGCTTCATCACAGTTCCAGAGTGGGCGACGTCTGACACCTCTCTTACCACCATCATCATCCTTGATTGCTGGATGTGCGGAATTAAAATCTGAATTGGTACCGTCTCCATCACTCCCTGCCTCTCTATCCAGTGTGTCAGCATGCTGGGTCCCACCAGACCCCACTCCCTCTGGCTCGGACTCGGATGCCAGTGCGGATGGCACTGAATCAGATGGCACTGACTGAGATCCCTCTACCTCTGGCTCGGACTCAGATGCTAAATTTGAATATGGAAAACCAATTAATAACTACTATGGAGTTATTTTCATTTAATTAATGCTGAAAAGATTAAAATTAACTCTAATCAGAACTCAAAATAATAATGTTTAACCCTTACCAGCATTTTTCAATTAACTAATACTTTGAAAATGTAGCAATTAATGAAATTAACTCTGATCAGCAATTAGTAAAAATTTGGACCTTCATCAGATGTTAAAAATAACCCTCCACTCCGTTGACAGCTAAATTGTACGAAAAAAAAAATGGTACCTTCACCAGCAATAACATCTTTCTGCACTGTGTTCGCCGAGTGGAGCCTTGGTGAGCGGCGGATGGCACTGACATTGGGATGTTTTTTTCCAGTGGGGATATTCAGATGGCTGATCAGAGGGTGGAGCGAGGCATTTGACATCGACTTGGGAGGCAGGGATTCGTTTGTCTCGGACTCGGTGGGTACTGATTCGGTTGGCTCAGACTCGTTTGGGACTGATTCGTTTGGCTCGGACTCGGTTGGGTCAAGAGAGGTGGGGACTGACTCTGTGGGGACTGACTCGGTTGGCTCTGACTCGATGGGCGCTGACTTGGCAGGTTCTGACATGGGAGGCAGTGACTTGGCAGGTTCTAACTCAGTGGGGACTGTGTTGGCAGGTTCTGACTCGGTGGGCACTGACTCGGGAGGTTCCGACTCGGTGGGGACTGACTTGGCAGTCCGACTCCATGGGGAACGATCTGGCAGGTTCTGACATGGGAGGCAGTGACTTGGCAGGCTTTGGCTTGGTGGGTTCAGGCTCAGGCGGTGTTCCTACATTAGCGTAAATGTCGTCTTTTTATTACCTACTTTCATTTCTCAGTTACCTTTTGTATAGCTTCATTCAGAAAATTGGGTATACATATTCTTGAAATGGATTTCCCTACTCAAAATTGGGTATACATGCCCTTATGTACTCAATTTCTACAAGTACTTGAAGCGCTGGTACAAGGCAATTCTAAATTATTAATCTCTCTCTCTCTCTCCTCTCAAGATGGTGGTATACATGAAATTCCACCAATTCAACTTAAAAAATACCTTCATCAGATGGAGAATCTTGCAGCGCTGTGCTCGAAGAGTTTAACCTTGATGAGCGGCGGAAGGGCCGGCATGTGCTCAAGCTGTTGCGTTTGGCTCGGCCCCTGACAGACTTGTGAGATTGTTGTGCCGGAGCTGGATTATGTGGTGGCTCCTGTTGCCTCTATCTCGGGGGCTTCCCACACCGTTGGAAGCTTCGTTTGGGATGCATGTATTGGCGGAGCTTGGCGGCTTTCAGATGGATTCAACCGTCGCATCTTCAATCCTGCAATGTCGGCCTTGGTGAACCTCGCTTTGCATTGGGGGACAACCCTCTCGACTTGGGAGCCATCATCACTTTCTGCCATGTATTATGTAGAAAAAAGTCGACAGTGGTCAAACTACATTGATACAATTCTGCTCAACTACATATTAGGTAAAATTACCGGTATACCCATGAAAACTTTCGAACTGATAATGTGTTTAAATGGCATGAAAAATACCAGGGAAGTTGGAGTCCAACATGCAAAAATGTAAAGTCTGAATTTCCTATATCATTGATTGAATTTATATATGCAATTCTAAGTTTTCGATATCATTCATTCATTCAACTGGCTATATATACATATATCTCTACTCAAAATGTACATTTAGTAATTTATTGTCCCAACATGCAAAAAACATTCTGACAGTCTCCCAATAAAAACCAACTAATAAAAAAAGAAAACAAAGAGAGAAGATATAATGAAACAGGAAATCAGTTTCGAATGGAGCTCAAATCGAGACAGATACATTCACTAATTTTGGTTGAATTTTGGTTGCAGATGTAAATCACCAGTGCACTAAATCATAAATCATTGGTGGAAGCACTAAATCACCCGCAAATAGGGGCAATCATTACTCTAGATTAGATTGAACACTAGATTAACAAAATCCTAGACCAAGTAAAACCCTAGATTAAAGGGTCCCTAGATTAACAAAGCCCAAGATTAACAAAACCCTAGAAAAAACACCTCAAAACCCTAGATTAACAAAACTCCACATTAATTAGTTTTTCTCTACCAGTAGCAGTGAACAAAATCGTTCATTAAGTTAAAGAACCTACCACTAGTTGGGGTTTGCCCCGATCTCCGATCGATTGGGACTGTGCGAGCCCTGGTAGAGTGAAGAGAGACGTCGCTTATTCCGGTAGGCTGCAGCGCTAAGAGAGGGTGGTGGGAACTAGTGGCAAGGAAGAGCGACGGTCAGAAGTTTTGTAGAGAGTGGAGCGAGAGCGTAGAAGGGAGGAGATAAAGAAATGGATTTCAAAAATTTCCCTAAGTCTGATGTTCTCTCTGGTGGAGACAGAAGTAAGTATGCTGTTATTCCAAAAGAATAATGTGAAGTGCAATGGGGATCCCGACCTTCAGAGATTGATAGAGATTTGCGCCTGTTATTTTCATTTCGTTGAGATTCGGCTATAGAAATTTTTAAGGGCTAGGATCGTCGGAGTATGTTCATGGGATGTAGGTTACATAGCATACTATTGTCTCGCATTAATTTAGGAGACCTAACCCCCAATTCTATAGCCTAAGGTAACATGAGATATGGGTTTAGATCGGAGCGATTTCAGCAACTCCACTTGCGAATTTTAAAGCATCACAATCAGTATCTAGCCACGGATTTAAACGTAAATATATCTTTACTTCAGGGTTTAGACACTCTCTACCCAACGGTTGTCGAAGTGAGTAGATCATCACCATTAATCACCGATCGGAGGGCATGGGATGTACAGCTGCAATTATTCAGGTGCTGGTTTGTACACAAACTATTTTTTAAAAAATCCTAAAAAAAATTGCAATTACTATATATAATCTTAAGTGGACATGTCATGCTTAATAACATCAATTTTGTGTACTTTCATCATTTTTTCCCCCTCTAAATGTATAAAATCTTTTCGGACCGTTCATTTGTATATGCAATTTGAACGGTGGATCTGCGATGAAATAACTCAAAATATAGTTTAAATGATCAAGAGGTAACAATGACGTAACCAATGCAAAATATAGTATGTTTTCTTATGTATTGGTTTCGATCCACCGCAAAGTGTTTGTAGCCATTTGATGCTTAAATATTTGGTCATATAGATGGAGGGCCAAATGAAAACCTTTCTTGATCAAACTTGCCAGCAAGACTGTAAATGTAGTGGTCTTCAATTTTAACGGTTTCCGATCGACCATTCGACGATTTACTTCGTTTCATCTTCATTACCTCGCAATACAAGGGTTCAAGTTTCATAGTCATACATAGCATATGTGATCCATGTATGCAATATGCATGCAAGATAATATAATTTAATGTGCTAAATTATTCTTTTTTTGCAAAAAACTTCAACACTTGCATTTATTAACTAATATAATTTATTTTTATTTTTTTAATTTTTGGTGTACATCTCAACTATTTCAAAAATTAATAATCATGTATTATAAATAATATTCAATGAATCACAAGGGGCACTTTTTAATTGCATCTACAAATTCAACTTAAACAATAATTCTGTAACAAATATTTACTTTCAAAAAATACACAGAGTCCATAATATTTAATTTTTCAAGTTAATAACAAAGTAAGTTAGACAATATATTCATTCCACTGCCTTATCATTTTTAAGAATTTCTTAGGTCTTGGCCGAATATTTCAGAAGATCTGTTTTGACTGATTGCAGCACACGACCTATACAATACAAGGGGACTTCAATATAGTCATTTACTTGCAACCAGCCATAACCGCTCTGTCTCCAAGCAAGGTTTGGGCGCTTAGCCGAATTTCATTTCCCCCCATTCGAACTCATTTTCGTCCGGGCGCCCGCTCAAACTCATCACCAATTATTTCACCTGGGATATCACACATTTTAATTTTACAAATTGAAAATCTGAACCGTTCAAAGACAGTGCCAGCAATCTCAACTCTCATAGAATCTATCGGATCATGACAACATGGTCAAGCAAAATATGAGATACCTCAGAGGAAACGTTACCAAGGCAATATACCCTTATTTACCAAATCGATTTGATTGCACAGAGAGAAACTCATTTAGCCCATCTTCTCAAACCCTCCGCCCTCTCGCCCTCTCTATCCAGCCTCTCACTTACCACATGAATTTCGCCAAAACTGCCAAACTAATTAACTCTCCAGCTCCAGGCTGTCATTTTTGTCGAAAGGAAGGCAGTAGGTACATCGTTTCCTTTCTCCTTCCGGCATCTTCTCCTTGATTTGAGGCAGGCATTAGGCTCTCATTTTCTCCTTGTCGGAGGCAGGCAGTAGGTACATCGTGTCCTTCCTCCTTCCATTCTCTCATATTAGTTTGAAATTAGGCCCCTTCTATTAATAATTGTTACAAATTAAGCTAATTTGGTACTGTCAGAACTTATTAGGCAAAATATATGACTATGCTAGCTTTTGTTTGCTTTTTATGTACGACTTGTGAATATCTAAGTTGAGAGTTGGTCAGCACAATGATTAGAAATTGGGGACGTTTTGAAACTGGTCATCTCTTCTTTTTACTAATATTAAACTGTACTTTTAATTTATTACAGTAAGTGACGGGGATATTATTAAATTATGTGAGTTTAGGTGGGAAATAACAAATTTTTAAATTTCGATGGGGAAATACCTAAATCTTATAGTTATGATGGGTATATATCCAAATTTCTGTAGAATTTATTTACCATTTATTCTCTGATAGACTTGATTAGGGTGAACAGTTTATTAGAATAGAGTAAACAATTGTTAGATTCACTAATTGATTAGTCCTTGATTAAATTGTGAAGGCTGCTTCTGCATACTCTATTTATGGTGAACTGATATCTCGTATTCATATCTATATTTTGACCTTTAATTCGTACCAAAACCTGTGTTTTAATCTATAAAATCGGTTATAATTCATTGAATATATATAGAATGTGGTACTGCTGCAAGTTATTTTTATTCTGCAGGAATCGGGCGAAATCGAGAAGGAATCTGGAATTTAGAAGTATCTACACGGTCCGTGTAACATTCCACACGGGCCGTGTCAACCTCGACTCGACCGATGACACGACCGCATGAAGACCGCTGACTCGACCGCATGAAGAACACAGGCACACGGGCCGTGTAGAATTCCACACGGGTCGTGTCAAGCATGTTCCGGAAACAAATCCAGAATTTGGAAACAAGGCTAATTAATGGAAGGTCGGCAAAACGAGTATATAAGCGAGATTTCTTGCACCAGAGAGGTCATTCTGGAGCAGAGAAGCATTTTATAGGGTTTGGTCTTGACGGCTAAGCTTGGAGACGAAGTTGAGAAGCGAAAGACGCAAGTTTTCGACGGATCTTCTTTATTCTTCGGGTTTTGTCATGGCTAATCTTTTTATTACTTCTTTATTTTGTTTTAGAACTATGTCTGAGTAAATTTCTTAGTTTCTAGGGTTGTGATGTAATCGAATGTTTTGTTTTGTATGTTAGTTATTGGATTCTTTTGTTGAAATTTGTGTTTGCTTGATTGTGATTGATTTTAATTGCTTAGTGTAAGTTATTTGATTCTTATTGGTTTACCACTAGATGAATGATCACATCTAGAAGGTACTTTGGCCCTTATAATCTCTTAACCAAACTAAGTACATGAGGTAGGATTAGTGATCCGAAAGGTGAAACCAAGTAGTAACCGACAGGTGAACATTTTCCTCATATCGACGGAATGAGGTTACCTTTAGTATTCCAACCAAGCAACTAGGTAATTCAGACCAACATACGACAGTTGAGGTCTAGAACCCGACGAGGGCATATATTGCAATTCCATACCAAGTTAATAAGCCAACAGACGACAGTTGAGGTTTAGAGACATTAGGTCTGGTCAGTAGAACCCTACACAAAGGAACAACACAAAGAAAACAATAACTGCTGCATTCACTCGAGAGCCACACGGACAGTGTACGACAGTATACGGCCCGTGTACACTGACACGGCCCGTGTAGGACACTACACGGACCGGGCACCTCGAGGCAAAACTGAGATGAAGTCATAACCCTGGAAACGCCTTTTTACATCTGATTTAAACCAAGTTTATTTACTTCTTTGCATTTTATTATTGTCATTGAACTGTTAGGAATTTTAGAAACCAAAACCAACCTTTTCCAACTTCTAGTCTTTATTTAATTTAGGTGAAATTCTAGATTAAATCTGAACCGTCCCTGTGATCGATACCCGATAATATACTGCTCGATAGGATTGTATACTTGCAGTCTGAACCAAAAAGTGTGTTTAAGGTTAAAAAGTACAGTTTACTGTACTGAAACTTTGTACTATACCTTCTGGTGTAACAAGTTTTTGGCGCCGTTGCCGGGGACGGCATCATTTATTTTCTGGATTTTTGCTTACTTTATTTAATCTAGATTTTAACTTGTATCCTTTTCCTTTTATTTTTTCTCTCTCTTTCAGAAAAACTGGCATCCTTACCTCCACCCAAGGGAGACTACAATCTGAGGAGTAAAGGACCGCTTCCCGATACAGACATAGCTGATCCTGCTCAACCACCTCTGCACACGGCCCGTGCAGACGATACACGGTCCGTGCACTCCGACAACCCCAGCAGAGGAGAGATGAGCAACAACGGACAAGACAGGGAAGATGACGAGGTTGATGGCCTCTCTGATGATGACATGGCCGACTTCGTGCCAAGGACCTTGCGCGAATTCAATGTACCACGCGCTGGAGACGTGAGGGGAGCCATCAGACTGCCGCGAATCGTGGGACAACAACCGAACTTCAATCCGGGAGTTGTCAACATAGTCCAACAGAACACCTTTCATGGCTTGGATCATGAGGATCCACATGCCCATCTCCAAACATTTCTTGAGTGTTGCACAACCATTAAAACTAATGGCGCAACCGCCGATTACATTAAACTCGCACTCTTTCCTTTTACTCTTAGGGATAAAGCCAAGAAATGGTTAGGGTCTTTACCAAGGGATTCGGTAACCACTTGGAGGGAATTGTCTAAACTGTTTCTAACTAGATTTTTCCCTCACAAAAGAACTGCTAAGGTTAGGACCCAGTTAACCAGTTTTAAGCAAAGACCTGATGAACCATTGAATGAGGCATGGGAAAGGTTTAGGGAATTGCAATACTCTTGTCCACACCATGGTATACCAGATTGGTTGTTGATTCAGACCTTTTATGATGGTTTAACTGATAGTACTCGCACCTCTATTGATGCTGTTGCAGGTGGAGCACTTATGTCAAGGGAACCCCTTGAAGCCATGAATTTGATTGACAACATGGCTCAAAACCAACAATGGTCCGGCCGCGACAACACTCGTGCTGGAGGAGGCGGCCGATTTGAGGTTGATCAAATCACTGCTCTAACCGCCAAGCTTGATGCTATGCAGAAAGCCTTCGACAAGATGAGTGTGAAGGCAGTCAATCAGCAACCACAACCATGTGTGATGTGTGGAGATGAAGGCCACGCTTACGAGCAATGTCCACTAGCGCAAAGGGATGAAGAAACCGAGCAAGTCAACTCTCTCAACAATGAACCATCCTACTTTCCAAAACCTCCTTTCAACCGATCCTACTCCAAAGACCCGGTTGAACAACAAAACTGGAAGTGGAAACAGAACAACTCTGCGCCATACAACAATGCTCCAAATCCCTCTTTCAACAACTCCTTCAACAATCCCTCTGGCAGTAACAACAACCGGAACTTCTACCAAAATGCCTCTTTCAACAACTCAAACAACCGAGCAGCTCAATCCGGTCCACCTAAGCCATATAATGACTTCATGCATGAGAAAGGAAAAATGAACCAGATGATGTTTGAGCAAATGCAAACCATGAACGCTCAGATGAATGCTCAACTGGCTGCTCAGAACAAGTTGATCGAGCAAATCAGTCACCAAGTTAACTCGAACCTTACACCACCAGGAAGACTACCTAGCCAACCTGAGGTAAACCCCAGAGGGGAAGCTAAGGCGGTGACACTGAGAAGTGGGACCCAGTATGAAGGACCTGCCATGCCCAGTCGAATTTCAGTTGACACGGACCGTGCAAATCTCACACGGCCCGTGCAGAATCCTGACCGAGTCGTACTCACACGACCGGACAACACCACCAATTCTCCTGCCAATGACACAGACCGTGCAGATTCCACACGGCCCGTGCAATCTCCACCCTCTGAGAAAATTGATCATCCAGACCGTGCAAAGTTCACACGACCAGCAGGAAACACGGAGACAACTGTTCACACGGACCGTACAGAATCCACACGGCCCGTGCAAAGAGAACCTGAAGGCCAGAAAAAGACAGGGGCCGAGAAACCACCACCATACCGGCCGCCTGTACCGTTCCCTCAGAGACTAGCTGAAACCAAACTGAACGAGCAATTCTCCAAATTCATAGATGTTCTCAAGCAACTGCACATCACTATTCCATTCACCGAAGCTCTGACTCAAATGCCCACCTACGCCAAGTTCCTCAAAGACATTCTTTCCAACAAACGAAGCTTGGGAGGGCACGAGACGGTGAAACTGACAGAACAATGCAGTGCCATTCTAAGAAGCGAGCTACCACCCAAACTAGAAGACCCTGGTAAGTTTTCTATCCCTTGCACCATAGGGAAAGCCACGATCAAGAAAGCTCTATGCGACTTAGGAGCTAGCGTGAGTCTCATGCCACGCACCATCTTTGATCGAATGGGGGTTGGAGAGCTCCGACCTACACGTATGACTTTGCAGCTGGCAGACTCCTCGGTCAGACTACCACTTGGCATAGTGGAGGATGTACCGGTTCAGGTTGGTAAATTTTATGTACCTGCTGACTTTGTTGTTATGGAAATGGAAGAAGATAAGGAAGTCCCCATTATTCTGGGACGACCTTTTCTGAGAACTGCAGGTGAGATAATTGATGTTTTCAAAGGGACATTGACCTTGAACATTGGAGAGGAGAAGGTGCGATTTCAGATCGATCGAGCCATGAAGTACCCTTCGCCAAATGAATCTTGCTTCCGAATAGATGCAGTCGAAGAGTGCTTAACGGATTTGGCCGACGACTACTTTCTCGAACAAGTCAACAACTCACTAAGGTATCATTCTGACTTTCTATCTGAGTTGCAGGTTGAAAAAAGCGAGTTGGAATCAATTTGTGCAGCAGATGCTCATGATGACAAACCAAAGGAACATGGACACGGCCCGGACAGATCTTACACGGACCGTGCAGAAGAATCTGAAGACTTCGAGGACAAGGCACTCGGGTCGGACAAGGCTGACACGAGGGCCGTACACGGACCGCATACATCTGACACGGATCGTGCAAATACCCAAGAAGAGAAACCAACTCCTGAACTCAAGCCTCTTCCATCCAACCTCAGATATGAGTTCTTAGGTCTAGATAAATCCTATCCAGTGATTGTAAATGCAGGATTAAACCCCGATCAGACCGCCAAACTCTTGGAGAAGCTGAAAGATCACCAAGGCGCAATCGGGTATTCAATCAAGGACCTGAAGGGAATCAGCCCCTCTATCTGCTCGCACCGGATTTTACTGGAAGATGATCACAAGCCCTCTGTTGAACACCAGTGACGGCTCAACCCGAACTTGAAAGAGGTAGTAAAGAAAGAAATTTTAAAACTTCTTGATGCAGGTATAATCTACCCGATCTCTGATAGCAAGTGGGTGAGTCCTATCCATGTGGTGCCAAAGAAGGGAGGCGCGACAGTGGTGAAGAATGAACTGATCCAAACGCGTGTCGTCAGTGGCTACAGGATGTGCATTGACTACAGAAAACTTAATGCTGCCACACGCAAGGACCACTTTCCATTGCCATTTGTCGACCAACTCCTAGAAAGGCTTGCTAATCACTCTTATTTTTGTTATCTAGATGGTTATTCTGGTTTCTTTCAGATACCCATCCATCCACAAGACCAAGAAAAGACCACTTTTACCTGTCCATATGGTACATATGCATATCGTAGGATGCCTTTTGGTCTTTGTAATGCACCAGCAACCTTTCAAAGGGCCATGATGGCCATCTTTTCTGACTTTATTGAAAATGAGGTTGAAATCTTTATGGATGACTTTTCCGTATATGGTGCTTGTTTTGATTCTTGTTTGACTAATCTTTGTAAGATTTTGCAGAGATGTGAAGAAGTCAATCTGATTTTGAACTGGGAGAAGTGTCACTTCATGGTCCAGGAAGGTGTAGTTCTAGGACATGTTGTGACTTCTAAAGGTATTGAGGTTGACAAAGCAAAGATTGAAGTTATTGAAAAGCTTGCAATCCCAACTTGTGTTAAAGACGTTCGCAGCTTTCTAGGTCATGCAGGATTCTACCGCCGCTTCATTAAGGACTTTTCTAAAATTGCTAAACCGCTAACCAATCTACTCATTAAAGATTCTGATTTTACTTTTACTGATGATTGTGTTAAGTCCTTTTGTAGTTTGAAGGAAGCTCTTATTTCGGCACCTATCTTGCAACCACCCGACTGGTCCCTTCCATTCGAGCTGATGTGCGATGCAAGCGATTATGCTGTAGGAGCAGTTCTCGGGCAGAAGAAAGACAAGAAGCCGTGCGCTATCTATTATGCTAGCAAAGTGTTAGACCCAGCCCAAATGAACTACACAACAACCGAGAAGGAACTTCTAGCCATTGTGTTTGCTCTCGACAAGTTCCGCTCCTACTTATTTGGTTCGAAGATAATCGTCTACACAGACCATGCTGCACTCAGGTACTTGCTAAGTAAACAAGATGCAAAACCTCGTCTGATTAGATGGGTTCTTCTTTTGCAGGAATTTGATATCGAAATAAGGGATAAGAAAGGAGTCGAAAACACTGTAGCAGACCATCTATCTCGACTTCGTTGGGGAGATGATGACTCTGTCAAATTGCCAATCAATGACTCATTCCCTGATGAACAACTCTTCTCAGCTTCTGTCCTGACTTACCTTGACACGGACCGTACAAGACCTCACACGGCCCGTGTACTGCCACGCCAAAACCATACGGACCGTACCAGTTCTCACACGGCCCGTGCACTGCAACACCAAGGCCACACGACCGGACACACGGACCGTGTAGCTGCCCAATCAGCCCCATGGTATGCAGACATCGCCAACTTCCTTGCTTCTGGAGTACTTCCCGCTTCTATGACTTACCAGCAGAGGAAGAAGCTCCGCTCAGATGCCAGGTATTACTTTTGGGATGAACCTTTTCTTTTCAAAGTAGGTGTTGATGGTATCTTCCGCCGATGCGTACCGTACGAGGAGACACACTCCATTCTCGAGCATTGTCACTCATCTGCTTACGGAGGGCACGCTTCCTTCTCAAAGACAGCCACCAAGGTATTGCAATCTGGTTTCTTTTGGCCTTCTATTTTCAGGGATGCAAGGACCTTTGTCTCGGCATGCGACAAGTGTCAACGGACCGGGAACATCACCAAGCGCAACGAGATGCCTCTCAACTCTATTCTCGAGGTCGAACTTTTTGATGTGTGGGGTATTGATTTCATGGGACCGTTCCCATCATCATGTGGGAATGAGTATATCCTGGTTGCAGTGGATTATGTATCCAAATGGGTCGAGGCAGTGGCATGTCGTAAGGCCGACTCAAACGCCGTCAAGAAGCTGTTCACTGACATCATCTTCCCGCGCTTTGGAGTGCCACGAGCAGTCATCAGTGATGGAGGCAAGCACTTCGTCAACCGACAATTTGACAGCCTCCTCAGCCGTCATGGGGTGACACACAAGGTAACAACTTCCTATCACCCTCAATCTAATGGACAAGCTGAAATTTCTAACAGGGAAATCAAGTCCATCTTGGAAAAGACGGTGGCACGGACCCGAAAGGATTGGTCGCTAAAGCTCAATGACGCACTCTGGGCGTACCGCACTGCTTTCAAGACACCGATTGGAATGAGTCCGTTCAAGCTAGTGTATGGCAAGCCTTGCCACTTACCTGTGGAGATCGAGCACAAAGCATTCTGGGCCACGCGCACCATCAACATGGACATGCTCGCAGCTGGCGAGAAGCGCATCCTTGATCTACACGAGTTGGAGGAAATGCGTCTGCATGCTTACGAGAATGCCAGAATCTGTAAGGAGCGAACCAAGCGAGTTCATGACCAGCGCATTGCGCCCCGCGAATTCCAGGTAGGTGATCTTGTACTCCTGTTTAATTCAAGATTGCGACTGTTTCCAGGTAAGCTGAAGTCAAGATGGTCAGGCCCATTCCATGTGAAGAAAGTGTACCCATTCGGTGTGATTGAGATTGGAAATCACGAGAGCAGGACTTTCAAAGTCAATGGTCAGCGTCTCAAACACTACATTGCTGACCATCCCCAGACCGAGCGGTTCGATCAAGATCTCTCTGATCCCGCTCCAGCAGAAACTTAACGCAGGTGGTCAAGCTCGAGACCTAAAACAAGCGCTTCTTGGGAGGCAACCCAAGCCCTTTTTTAAATTTCTTGCATTTTTAAATTTTTATCTTTCTGCATCATACTGTTATTTGCATGCATATTTGTTTTCCATTAATTTGCATTTAGGAAGTTCCAAGGAGAGCATCTTACACGGGCCGCACAGCATATGACATGGCCCGTACAACACCAGGAGGGTGAGACCACCCGACCCCTGCGATTCCTACACGGCCAGGATCACTTCACACGGCCCGTACAGACTCATACACGGCCCGTACAACACCAGGAGGGTGAGACCACACGACCCCTGCGATTCCTCCACGGCTAAGTTCAACTCACACGGCCCGCATCGATTCCTACACGGCCCGTGTAACCGCCAAACGACGCATATGGAAAGTCGCGTCCGCTCCGCATACGTTACGCCTCTTCGTTTCCTTTAAAAACCCCTCTATCCACACGGGCACACCATCTCCTTCCACAGTGCACCCGACCCTTCTCTCGGACCGACCCGACCTCCGCGCGCCGCCGTGTAGCCACCACTCTCGCCATCTCCACCTCTTCCTCTAGGCCGGCGACTTCTCCACCTCCATCCGGTGCGCCGACCACCACACCAAAGGTCTCCTCCGTTCAGGTAAGTCCCTCTTTCTCTCCTCTTTCATTTCTTCTTCTTCTCCTTTCTTCTTCTCCGGCCACCTGCACACCCAAGCCGCGATCTCCTTCTCTCTCTCTCTCTTCTCCGTCGGATCTGCCATTCCGCCGAAACCCTAACCTGACACGGCCCGCATCAACCTCTACACGGTCCGTGTCATCCTACACGACCCGTGTCAATATTCCACACGGCCCGTGTCATCCCTATCCAGAGGCAGCCATGCATCGCGAACGCCGTTCGAAGTACGCCCAGGAGCGTAGGCAGCAGGCTCTCAGTGCCCAGACACCACCACCTGCGCGCCCACCTTCTCCACCTCCATCTGCCTCCTTACCACAAGGCCCTCCCTCTCACCACTCTTCTTCCCCTGAGGACTCCGATTACGCCTCTGAGGCATCCGACCACCTCTCTGGGGAGTTCACCGATTGCGCAGAGGACTACCAGGATGACTACTTCCCCATCCCCACCCGCCGTATGTTCACACACTTCGATACCTTGCGGCTGCGCAACTTCGAAAACACTCGCCGGGTTGACTTCGACGCCCTTCGCGCCTTCGGCATCGAGACGCAGTTTCTCTTTCTCACCGGCAGGATTGGGATTACCCCTGCCTTCTGGGCCATTGAGCATAATTCCTATGAGTTGCTCACGCACGAATTTCTCTCTTCTCTCCAACTCAAGACGGATCGACAGGGCGACCACTACATCAAGTTCCAGCTCCGTTATCAGACTCACCGTCTCTGGCTCCCTCAGCTTCGTCGGTGGTTTGGCTTTCACTCGGACCCCCAGACCGATTCCCTCCATTTCCGAGTGGGTCTCGACAAAGACCACTTCTGAAATCTGATTTCTGGCATGACACCTGGGGCCATTCACAACAAGGAGTTCAAAGGCCTCAACATCGCCCACCCTGTCCTGCGCTGCATCCAGCGCGCCCTTGCCGTCACTATCTTTGCACGTGGAGAGACAGTCTCCCGTGCCAACATTGAGGACCTCCAGCTTCTGGATCACATGCTCCGCCCAGACGCGGAGATAGAGCGGCCCGATCTGATGCTCATCATGATTCACCACTGGCTTGGTCTTCAGCGCTCCACGAGGACGGGGGGTGCTATCACTATGGGTGCCTATGTCACCCACATTGCCGAGAGACTGAGGTTCTCCACTGATGGAGACACGCTCTGTAGAGGCCCACGCACCCTGGACGCCGACGCCTTTCGATTGGCGACTTTTATCCGGATTCAGAGGAGCTCTAGTGGCGGCACTCGCTATCTCTGGCGCATGCCGGATGGCCGCACTCAGTACTTGATGCCCTTCTCGGCCCCTCTCTCCTTCGAGGACCGATCCACATGGCTCTTCACTGCGCCCCTCCCGGTTTCTCCAGCATCACCACTACCTCCTCCTGATGATGATGTGCCGATGACTGATGCGCCCAGCTCCTCCCACCAGACCCACGTCCCTTTCCCTGCTGCCACCGGCTCGCCCATTGCCGACCCTACCATTCAGGATGTGTACCGCCTCATGCATGGCATGAGTACCACTCAGCGCGAGCACGGTGTTATTCTCCGCGACATCCAGCAGCAGGTGACAGACTATGGCGAGCAGATTGAGGCGATAGAGGCTGAGATGCGCTACTGGCGCCTTGATGATCCGGCTGACCACTGATCAGGTTTGCTTTCTTTTCCCCAGCTTTTATCTTATATCTGTCTTGAAGCATTGAGGACAATGCTCGGACTTAGCTTGGGGGGGAGAACTTTATCATTTAGTTCATGTTTATTTTTTTCTTTTATTTCTAGGTCATGTTTACTTTTTATTGCACTTTTAGGCGATACATTTGCGTGAATTGCTAGAATTAGGAACCTTTGAGAGAAATTTTGAGTTACAATTATGATGACTTTGAGAAGTTAGAAATAACCCCATAAGTCGATCAAAGAATTGCATAGGATGGGATAGTTTGAACATTTGAAAGAACGAAAGTCAAATTGAATTGAGAAATCATTTTGAAACTAAACTGTGCCTTTTTTAAAACAAAGAACCGGGGTTTTCAATGAAAGAAAGATTGGGATATCCATTGGTATGAAAGAATACCATTGGATGTGTGTATTCATGATATATGCAAAGGACTTAAAACAAACGAAAAGATGGAGAAAATAAGAGTACTGGCAATAAGTCCTACAGGGCGCCTTTGAGCTCGTCTCCCACACTTAGAAAGAAAACAATGAGTACTGGCACAATCCTAATGGATGCCTTTGAGCTCGAGAAAAACCATAATTAAAACTTATGCATATGTCAACACGCGAAGTCTTCAACTTTCTAACCTAAGCTTGTTCCAAGCTTGGGGGGGTAAAAAGCAAAATCACCACAAATGAGGGCATAAGTTTGATGTAAGAATGAAAGATCAATCAATTCGAACAATTAGTTTTAGCAAATATTAGAACATCTCAAATTATGACATTTGATTAGTTGATTAGTGGGGTGAATCAAAATTTGTCAAAGAAATCCAAATTGTTATTCAAAAGGACTCTCGAAGATTTTTAACAATAGCAAGATCATGTAAACTGTTCGCATTAGAATTTACTTTTGCATTTAGGTAATCATTAGGCCAACCCTTTACCTAAGTTAGGATTTTTGCTTGAGGACAAGCAAGATTTCAGCTTGGGGGAATTTGATATCTCGTATTCATATCTATATTTTGACCTTTAATTCGTACCAAAACCTGTGTTTTAATCTATAAAATCGGTTATAATTCATTGAATATATATAGAATGTGGTACTGCTGCAAGTTATTTTTATTCTGCAGGAATCGGGCGAAATCGAGAAGGAATCTGGAATTTAGAAGTATCTACACGGTCCGTGTAACATTCCACACGGGCCGTGTCAACCTCGACTCGACCGATGACACGACCGCATGAAGACCGCTGACTCGACCGCATGAAGAACACAGGCACACGGGCCGTGTAGAATTCCACACGGGCCGTGTCAAGCATTTCCGTAAACAAATCCAGAATTTGGAAACAAGGCTAATTAATGGAAGGTCGGCAAAACGAGTATATAAGCGAGATTTCTTGCACCAGAGAGGTCATTCTGGAGCAGAGAAGCATTTTCTAGGGTTTGGTCTTGACGGCTAAGCTTGGAGACGAAGTTGAGAAGCGAAAGATGCAAGTTTTCGACGGATCTTCTTTATTCTTCGGGTTTTGTCATGGCTAATCTTTTTATTACTTCTTTATTTTGTTTTAGAACTATGTCTGAGTAAATTTCTTAGTTTCTAGGGTTGTGATGTAATCGAATGTTTTGTTTTGCATGTTAGTTATTGGATTCTTTTGTTGAAATTTGTGTTTGCTTGATTGTGATTGATTTTAATTGCTTAGTGTAAGTTATTTGATTCTTATTGGTTTACCACTAGATGAATGATCACATCTAGAAGGTACTTTGGCCCTTATAATCTCTTAACCAAACTAAGTACATGAGGTAGGATTAGTGATCCGAAAGGTGAAACCAAGTAGTAACCGACAGGTGAACATTTTCCTCATATCGACGGAATGAGGTTACCTTTAGTATTCCAACCAAGCAACTAGGTAATTCAGACCAACATACGACAGTTGAGGTCTAGAACCCGACGAGGGCATATATTGCAATTCCATACCAAGTTAATAAGCCAACAGACGACAGTTGAGGTTTAGAGACATTAGGTCTGGTCAGTAGAACCCTACACAAAGGAACAACACAAAGAAAACAATAACTGCTGCATTCACTCGAGAGCCACACGGACCGTGTACGACAGTATACGGCCCGTGTACACTGACACGGCCCGTGTAGGACACTACACGGACCGGGCACCTCGAGGCAAAACTGAGATGAAGTCATAACCCTGGAAACGCCTTTTTACATCTGATTTAAACCAAGTTTATTTACTTCTTTGCATTTTATTATTGTCATTGAACTGTTAGGAATTTTAGAAACCAAAACCAACCTTTTCCAACTTCTAGTCTTTATTTAATTTAGGTGAAATTCTAGATTAAATCTGAACCGTCCCTGTGATCGATACCCGATAATATACTGCTCGATAGGATTGTATACTTGCAGTCTGAACCGAAAAGTGTGTTTAAGGTTAAAAAGTACAGTTTACTGTACTGAAACTTTGTACTATACCTTCTGGTGTAACATGAACCCATGTAAAATTTAAAAGTAGCCTATATACCCATTGGGTAACACCACATGCAATACCCAATATAATTAGGGTCAAAACTGGATTTTGTTTCATTTTCCACCTTTTATTTATATAACTGTTTTTTAAAAATATTTTAAAAAACAGAAAGACAAGTATACCAGAAAAAACTAGCCTTTGTCAGCAAGAAGAGAAAGGAGCTAAATATGTGTTAGTTGGCAATTTTGTAAAAGGGCATAGTAAAATATGTTATGTTCCCGATGGGGATTTTGTCAAATGTGTTACCTTCATTCATTTCATTTCATTTCAAAATTACACATTGTAGATAACATCACACTTGTTCCTTGTTAGCAAAAGAAGAATGGCTCCCCGCAAAAAAACACAAGTCGCACGAGCAAAAGCAACCAAATACACCAAGAGGAACCGTAGTGCAGATCCAACTATAGGTGTTGGTGACAGTTTGAATGCTACACCCGAAGGTGAAGTTGCACCATCTGAACCTCCAAAGAAAAAGGGACGAGGCCCTGGAAAGATAAAGCCTGTGAAAGAGTGCCTCGATGATCGACCGGAGATATGGCGAGTTGGCACACACGAGTTCAGTTGCGCGTCTGAACCAAGATTGATAACAGCAACAATCACTAGGCTTGCCCTTAGCCTCATGCCTGCACCAGTAAGATCTTTTCACAGCTTCGATGACACAGTGAAGAAGTCCTTGGAGAGGGAATTTCTGGTAACCTTTATTTTTATGAGTTTTAATTACCGATCACCTTTTACAATCACCTTTATGAGCTTCATAACTAACTGTATCACATTTAGCTAAACTCGCACTTGTTATGTAGTTTCATCAAGCACTAAGCTTTTCCAGATTTGTGCAAGAGAGGTTGTCATGATTTTCTAGCTATTAAGCACTCAATGAAGAATTTTTCCAGCAATTAAGCTTTCTTTTCTTTTTTTAACATATCTTTAGTTTTATTGTCCGTAGTATTGGTTGGCTGGCGACTGCCAACTGACCTTAAAGAAAAAACTATCAAGTAAATCTTAATCAAATATCAGCTTTTTCTTTATTGTTGCAATTATGGTTCTCTTCATCTTACGATCTAGTTGAGTGTAACAAAATTGAAATGATACAACTCCAACACACAATGTTCAACCAGGTCAGGTATATGTCAACCGTGATAAGCAAAATCTTACAGTCAAATGTTGATTGTTGTGCCTAGCATGTATCAAAAGTTAAACTCCTGAGCTTTTCATATGCTCACAAACCTATTTTTATGAGTTTTAGACTCTGATGCCATATTACCTACACATTTATGAGCTTCATAACTAATTGTTCTACATTAGATAAACTCACACTTGTTATGTTTCCTATTTTGACAAGATACACAATTTAATGGCTGGTTTATTGGTTGAAAATTAGGAACTTATGCTATTCTGTCTTGTTCCATTTTTGTCATTCCAATTGTTCAAAAAATAAATTTAAATAATCCGTAATTTTCTTGGATGTAGGAGAGATATAGATACCGCAGAGATGAAGATCCTGACCGTTGTCATGAAGTACTCGAGGCCATAGCAGCCAAAAGATACGGTGAGGAGCTGTGTAGAGCAAGGAAGAATCGCATAAAATTATATGGTTGGGACATTCTCGCATGGAAGGCTAATGTGCCTCATTGGTGTGTAGCCCCGGTACATTGGCAAGGTCTTTGTGATATCTTCTTCTCAGATGAGTGGCAACTAGTCAGTAAACAAAACCAACAAAATCGCACTGTCTCTGGAAATTCGGCCTCCCACTATGCTGGATCAGCTAGTGCTCACCAACATTTTACAAAACTGGTAGACTTATGAATAATTATGATCTAATACTAACTATTTCCACATTAATCTGTCATCTAACATTTAATTGTCATTCTTCTTTTTCATCTTGAGACAACCTTGAATAAAGGGAAAAAGCCAACCATGGAGGACCTTTACATCCATATGCACTGTGCAAGAGAGAATGGCGTATCACCTGTTGTGGCCCAAATGAGTATTGCCGATGAGGATGTGACCCAAGATATTGATAACAATGATGGTATTGGAGGAGAGAATCCAACAGCCGAGGAGAGTACAGGGCAGGTTCACGAGTTCGATATCAACTCCTTGCAATTTACAAACACGAGAAAAGAGCAAGTTTATGTAAGTTCAATTTATTAGTGTACTATTTTTTTCCCCTCCAAGTAGGGTGGTTACCACCAATTACCATTAGAAGGAAAGGACCAAGTGCTGGTACCTAAAAGAGTACTTTTACAAGTACATTACACATGGCCTTTTTGGTGTACATTATACAGATAATATTTCAATTATTAGGGTAATTTTACAAAAGGGTAAGGATGGAAGGGTAATTACCATTAAGTGTAGATTTGTATGAAGGGTAAGGATGGAAGGGTAATTATCATTAGGGGTAGATTTGTATGTACATAAAATTTCATTCATTAGGTTCACTACAGCAGGCTTATAATTCATTGCCATCTCAATTACAAAAACTGTTTACTTCTCAATTTTCTTTTAAATACATATTTATCATATGCTACCATTACTAGAGGAAGGTTAAGGCAATGAGGGCTGATCAGGCCAATGATACCTTGGACGAGAGCACCTTATTTCTGGCAGCCGTTGGCGGACCCAAAAAAGGCCGCGTCCTAGGCTTTGGAAGCTTGCTTGAACAACATGTGCAAACAGCAACCACCCGAGAAAGGCACAGCCACGTATCATCTTCTATATCTGGGTTGACAAATACTGGGGTGCAGGAGAACTTCTCTAGGGCAGAAGTAGACGCGATCATTCAAGAACGTGATCGCCGTATCGCCGAGGAGCGCTCCGAGAGGATAAGAGATCAAACCCAAAATCAATTATTGTTCTCACAGTTATTCAGAATGCATGGGCTACAACAGCCTACTTCACAGGTTAGTAAACTCATATTTGGGGAAATTTTAGGGTTTTAAATTAAAAGGGTTGTGCTCACGGATTTTCGTTACTAACCTTTGTTCTTTCACATTTCAATTTAGGCACCAGCTATCAGTCCTGAAATACCACCAGATGGTATAGTAGGGAATATGGGTTATTTGCAGGTATCATTTTTATAATAAAATCTAAGTGTTGTTAATCTTACAACTCTGATAGGATTTTGTGCTCTCCAAATTTTAACATTGCACTCCAAATGCTTAGGTTGAAGATCCCACCTCTCAACAATCTCAGGAAGTACCTTCAAGACTACCAAATGAATTCAATCAGGTAAGTACTTTTAGAATGTTGGTTGAATTTATAAATTTTCATGAAATGAACTTCTAAGGTAAATGTGCAATGACAGGAATTATGTGTTCACAGTAATGGGTACAGCATTGAGAACTTAATAGTAACTATCAAATGTTTTTTTTAAGATAATGATAAGGTGTAGTACAAATCTGGTAAGTACCAGTAGTGGGTAATTCATGCCTCAAAACACACTAATTGTTATACACCCAATAGAAGGACTGCAAATGACCATGTCTCATGAAGTACCATCATATGTTTTTCGGCCAACTATTACTACCTCATTTTTATTGAAAAAACAAACTCAAGTTAAGTGTACAACAATAATGGGTAATAGTACTGTATGATCAACAAACAAGTTATTTCAAGGCTTCAACTACATAATTAATTTTTATAACAATAACATGTTCTAACATTATAAATTGGTCTACATAGGATGTCGCTGGTTCTTTTCAACAAAATCGGGAAGGGTCATTCCAAGCACTGCTGAGTACTCAGGTTGGACAAGAAATGGCAGGGAATGAGGCCGCAATGACAGATTGGTGGGGCAATCAAACTTCGGCCTAAACCCCAGGGGTCTAGTGTGGATGTCAATATTTAGGGTAAAGTTTTTTGGTTATATTTTGGGTATACTTTGTTAACTCATGGGGTTGAGTTTATTTTGTGAATGCTTCTTTGGGATGTTACATTTTGGGTATATTTACAAGTTAAGTCTTTAATTATTAATGTTGTTTTAATGCTTTTATAATTTTGGTTCTATGTATGACGATTATATATACTATGTTCGTCAATGTTTATTAGTTGCTCTCTTGTTTATTAGTTGCTTTCTACAAATTTCTCAAATGTGATTTATGTAATTCTGGTTGAATGGGAACTGGGAATTTTAAAACAGCACTGGGCTCGTACCACATTGGTACAGCGAGGGAGGATTGTACAATTAAAGCATGCTAATTTGCACCCATTTCTTCTTATTATAACCTTGGGTATATCCACGCAAATAGTTACAACTGCAGTGCATGCAAAAAATGTAATTCATATCCTTGCAAATAATCACCCATGCAATAACGCAAACAGTCTTCCCATGCTAATACTCCGGTGGGACCCACAATACTTAGCCTTGCAAATACTCATGTGGGACCCTCGTGTGTTAGCCTTGCAAATAGTCTGGTGGGACCCACGTGTGTTAGCCTTGCAAATAGTCATGTAGGACCCACGTTCCCTAGCCATGCAAATAGTCTGGTGGGACCCCCCTTTGCTCCCCATGCAAATAACCTGATGGGGCCCACGTTGTCTCCCCATGCAAATACTCCAAAAGGGGCCAACTCTGAAAGTTGTTGCATGGGCCGTTGTTGCATGGCTAATCTCATGCAACAAGTCAGAACAGAGTTGTTGCATGGGCGCCCATGCAAATACTTAGTATTTGTATCGAAGCTTGTTGCATGGGCAACTGTTGCATGGCTATTCGCATGCAACAAGTGTTTTCGGGCTTGTTGCATGACTATCTCCATGCAACAAGCCATTTTCTGGCCCATGCAATAAACTCATATTCTAGTAGTGTTTCATGAGATTTATGAAATTGGGTAATACATATATATTACAATAATCTGTAATTGTTCTATCCATGAATTCATTTTATTAATTAATTCTTTTAGTATTCTGCAATTGAGAATTCCAACAACAATAAAAAAAAATACTCGGATACTAATTAAAACGGGAAATCAGAGAAAATTAAATAAATGTACCTTATTGAATATGTTAAGAGAAAGGTAGGTTGGAAACTTGGAATCCTCGAATTTAAATTAAACAAAATGAATTAAACAAAATTTATTGAAGAAAAACTAATACTTATATTTGATTTCAATCTTAATTCGTTGTTGAATTTAAATGAAGAAAATTATTTAATATTGCAGTCAGAAAAATAACAATGACATGCGTTGTCAAGACACGTGCATTCTTTT
>JAJGRX010000509.1:0-22672 GCA_025461125.1 Carex kokanica
CTCAAATTGATGTACTGGCCAGCAAATTGTGTTCTTTTTCAAGTTTTGTGAAAGGTTCCGTTTAGAGGGGTTTGTCCGTCCGGTTTAATTGGTTTTAAATTGAACTGAGAAAACTCATTAAATTGTTCTGTAAATAGATTGGTTCAGTTTATTTTTTAAAACTGGTATAATTGTTTGGTTTGGTTTAGAAATTTTTAAAACTAATTAGATCGAACTGATAAAAAATTTAAAACTCATCACCCATCCGAACCAAATACTTTAAAAATTAAAAATTACGACATAATGTATATTGCTTGATTTGATTTAAAACCGATTAAACCAAACCAAATAAAAATTTTAAATCCATCTTAAAAAATTCAAAAAATTAACAATTTTTTTTATTTTTATGATATTTTTTTATTTTGGTTCAACGAACAGACATAAATTTGGTTTGGTTTGTTTAGTTAGGTTTTAATTCGGTTGATAAGTTTATTTCGATCGGTTCGGTTGTATTTTTTATAACTGAATAAAAATTTTATATGCCTATCTTATTTCGGTTTTAACCGAACCGAACCGATGAACACCCCTAGTTCTGTTGGTATAATTTTAGATATTTTTGTACTGAAGGTAATTAAACTTTGAATTTTCAAAATTATTTAGAGATTATATTTTATTTAATTTTCTTACAGAATTATTAAAAAAATTATTTGTTTAATCAATTAAGTAATTATACCATATTTTTCATTAAAAATCTGCTAACAATATTTTCTGGCATTTACTATCAATGAGAACTTTGCCACATAGGTAAAATTGTGCATGATAGATAAGTTTTTTGAATATTTCGTATATAGTTATACACATATTAAATATTTTTTTAGTGACAAGTATAAACTGAATTTGCTCGAGCGATATAATATACTTTTCTTTTAATTGAACAGAAACGAAAAGGCCTATTTTCCGTAAAAATCTGGTAACGTCAACAACTCAAATAAGTTTCTAAATAACTGTTAATTATTATTTAGAAATTAAGGTTTTTAAAGTTTCTAAACTTTCACAACTCTGATATTAATTTTAGAGTTTCTATTAAGTCACGTCAGCAATAAATTAAAAATGAGAAATCATTAAACTAATGTGGAGTTTATAAACAGTTTCTTAATAAGAAACTTTCCTTTCCTGCATAGTTTTTAATAAAAATCTTTCACATTCCTGAAACTGAATTAGAAACTGCCACTCAGATTAGAAACTCTAATAATACCAAAAATATAATTTTCCTATTAAATAGACATCAAGAAAAAGTTCTCCAACGCAAAATAATTTTTCGACCTATTTTCTTAACAAATGAACAGATTCTAATTTTCCGATCTATTTTGTTAACAAACGAACAAATCCTAATTTTCCGACCTATTTCCTATTCTTTTTTAAAAAGAACGTACTTATGCCTCGGCAAAATGTGTCAAAAAGTATGTCAATATCAACAAAAAATTGTAATCTTAGAAAATACTTATTCACATCAGCTGAAAGATTGTTAGTAAGACCATATTCTATTTTGGACTTTTTTTCTTGCCATTGATTTTATATTTAATAATTCAAAGGAGACTAATAAAATTTTCATAATCAGTATGTCATCGGATTAATTCGGATCGGTTGTCGGAGGCAAAATTTAACGATTTGTGGAAAGTTTCACTTTTTATTTTTATTTTTTGTCTTGTTTTTAAGGGGTAAAAAAATAATTATTGGGAGAACTTAATTCTTTAATCATTTTGCTGAGTAAAGCTAATATAAGCTTAAGTCTACCAAAGACTTCGGTGAGCTGAACTTTATTGCAGTTGGATCTCTTTAAAATTTGTGTTATCGCGGATCGCTCAAAGATCGATCTAATGAGATGGAAACGTAAAATCCTTGATGCATGAGAGGAAGGAAAAAAAAAAAAAAAAGGCAAAGAGTAGAAGGAAAGGGGAATATGGAGGTTTTTTATTAAATATATCCAATCAAACAATAATTAATTATTGGATTTTACTTCGCTCTGTTTTCCCTTTTTTTTTTTACATTCTCCTGACGAATATGGTAAAAGTAGACCAACAATTCATTATATTAATTACTTACTAATTATAACACTATAGTAAAAGAGGAGGGTCAATTGCATCATGATTTTGTGCTCAATATGCTCCATATCTTTTATCTCTGTTTTCAAAGTCCGAACAGTCGATCCAACCGTCAACATGATCTTCATAATAAAATATGCTTCGAGACCAAATTTTATATTTTAAAAAAAAAATTAATATATTTTAGATAGGTACAAAATCACTTTTTAAGAGATTCTGGACCATCTAAAAAAGTGATATTGTTTCTATGTAAAAAAAATTGTAAAAAAATTGTAAAAAATATAAAATATTGATCTCCAAGAATATTTTATTATAAAGATCATATTGAGTTTTCAGATCAATTGTTTGAACTTTAAAAACGGAGATAAAGAATGTGGAGTATATTGAAACACAAAATCACGATGCATTTGTACTATCGAATTGTTTATCGAGCTTAGCTAAAGATCCTACCCCGGGAAGAGAATAAAATCACAAATGTTATTTGTCTTATTATTTTAATTCCTGGAATATTCTCCGGCATCCATAACTTATTTTATTTTTCATGGTGATTTAGATAAGCAACTTGGCAAAGCATCATTTTCGGATTCCGTGAGTCCGAATTCTGTGGTTCAATGTGTTTTCCAATTCTCTCGTATCCATAACACGCATAGTTACAAGATTAGTGAATATTCGCGAATAATTTGTTTTTCTATGATAGCGAATCGAATGTCAAATTATTCAGTTGATCAAACTTTGACCGAATTATTTGCGAATAGTTCGCAAATTTTTTCCAAAACTTTCCTAGAACATTTTTTTTGGTTTTTTTGCTCCCTTGTGGGGCTGAGATCTCTGATCCGAATAATTCCGAATCATTATCAAATTATACCTGAATTATTTTTGAATCACTAATTTTTGACCCACTGAACCGAACCCGAATAATTCATTTGTTACTACGATAACACGTCAAACTTTTCTTTTTTTACTGTCTCTAGAAAAAGATAAATTCAAACGCCACTTTTTTAGAGCAATTTCAAAATACGAGGTTCGTAGAAATATATGCGCAACCAATAAGCTTTGGTTGCGCAAAATGTGGGACCAACTATTAATCAACTCTTGGGCCAATATAATTTGCGGACCTGGTGTATTTCGAATATCTCCGAAAAAGTGGCGGTTGTTTTTTTTTTTCAAAAATGGTAAGAAAAAAAAATTAGCATAAAACATTTTCCTTGAGTAAAAATTAGGGTCAAGGCCTAATTTGTTGTATTGATGTCTCAAAGAGTTTTGGAACATGTGTTTAATAGTTACAATGCGGCTCATTTGTATGAGCCCTGAGGTAAATAAATGCCATTTTCCATCCCATAAAACAGCGCAGTGGAGAAATCTTTTTTCAAAAGAGGATTCTCAATTTTTCAGATCTTTTGTTTCGATAGTAGATGATCCAACCTGATTTTGATTATTTTTTTAAAGAAAAATATGGTCAAGTTCTCATTTACTTTAATTGATATAAGATATTGTTTACAAGAGGTTTGTAACAAAATTGAAATGTGAAAACAATAGCTGAAAACAGTTGAGCTTGTGAAAAGTAAAACAGAAAATAAAAGGAGAAGTCAAATGTAAATGAACATGAAATAAAATTTTAGTAAAAGCGCTTCAAATTTTTATCTGGGCATTTTTATTATTTTGTAATCAAAATTTATAATTCAATTTGAGCAAATTGTACATTATTATTTTGGTGTTTGTCCTCTGGGCTATAATTTTTTTTTCTCAATGTTACTATTAATTGCTATAAATTCCGAGTTGTTCAATTAGCTTTGTAGCTCTTGAAATGACAGATCCTAAACCAATAATTTAAGTGCTTATATCAAAGCTTTTAATTTTTAATTTTTACAACACAGAATCTCACAACTAAAATCTTCAAAATAGCACATTTTTTTTTTCTTTTTGAACTGAAGGAAGAAGTCACTTCTCTTTTTCTTAATTTCGGTTGGAGGTAATTTCTAGCTTGTAACCTTCTAAATAAAAAGTGTTATATTCATCAACTTAATTTTTTGAACGTGATTCTTAAAGTAGCACAAAATTAACTATCAACCATATTTATTAAATATTACATACTACGTTAACAATTAAGTAACAAATATGTTTCTCTTTTAAAAAATAAAATGAAAGAATGAGAATGATTTTTTTGTCTATCTCCGTTATAAAAAATTTGATATGATTATGTCTAGTTCTTTGGAATAACCTGTATTCCGATCCAACAATTCAAATTTTTTTATGCACGAATTTCAACGAAGTAACTTTTTTATGTATAAATTTCAACGAAGATCAAGTTGGAATCAAAATAACTTGAATAACAGCAGATTTATTTCCTCTAGATGCACATATTTAGTGATTTTAAGATTTTGATTGAACTTGTTTATGCATTCATATGAATCTAAACACATGTTTAATCTACATTTCAATACTAAATAAGTGAGATATGAAACAGAATCCAAGGAAATGCTGGGTCAAAGACAACATTTTTCTTTTGCATTTGTCAAAGACAAGTTGACAAGTAAAAGTGCAAAATGAACGGTGTTCTTTATACGTGCAAAAAGCACTGGCTCAAAGGTATAATTGCACCATACCAACATGCCTAATTGCAATGCTTGAATTTCCACCAACATTGACAAGTCAAAATGTTAAATCACAGATCCACGTATCCTCTGCAATCCTTCGGTCATTGCACCTATTGCAATGGTTTAACTAACATATATAAATCCAAACTTCCAAACTATTGGTATTTTCGACCGAATTTTTTTTTCTTATCATCTTTAAAAGATAAACAAACTGAACAATTAGGGATGTCAACGGGTACGGTACGGGTCGGGTGGAGGCATTTTCATACCTGTACCCGTTATGATAACAAAAAAATCTTTACCTGTATCCGTTTTTCAACATACGGTATGGTCGGGTAAAACAGATAAAAAAGTGCCATGACATCTCGATTTGTACTTTTGATAAAATATTTTCAAAACAAGAAAAAAAGAAAAAAAATACAACTAATTTGTATTATGAAAATTTAATAAAATACAAATTTTAGTGTACCATGATTCATTTTCATACAAATATAATATATTTATATATATAATTTATTTCTAAAATTTATCTTACATGATAACGGGTACGATAACGAAAAAAATTCTTATCTTTACCCGATAAGCTACGAAAAAAAAATCTTAACCCTTACCCGTGTTTTCAGATACGATACGGGTTGAGTAAACGAATAAAAAGTTGCCATTGAACCCCTATGAACAGCCATTATTTGAAAAGAAACCGAAATTACCAAATTCCAACCAACACCTTTCATAGACATTTTTTTAAAACCTTGATTCCGGCAAAATGGTTGTGGGATCCACCTAATGATTCAAACTTTCACTCATTTGAATCAATCTCAATTGAAAGGGAAAAAAAATTTAGTTGTGCGCAAACAGCTTGTTGGTTGCGCAGTTAATAGCTGCGAATCTGGTGATTCTGAAATTCATTCGAAATAATGGTGTTTATGTTTAGTATTATTATTTTAAAGATGGTTTGAAAAATAAATCCGTATTTTCGATGTTATACATCCAGCATTCGTTGAATTTTCCTTTTTTAAGAATCAAATTTACACTTAATTATTTGTTTACTTATTGGAAAAAAGTTACAACATTTTGTGTATTCAAGCAAGTATTTACTACAAGCAATTAAACGGTGCAGAAATGCATCATTTTGGTCAACCATTTGGAGTGGTCCATGGCCCACCTATCAAAAACAACAACCAGATAGAAATCAACCAAATGAGATAGGAGTAGGTCCGATGGGCATCGGACCTAGAGTTAGGTTCAATTAGCTCTATCACCGTACGATTAGCATCAAGATCTATGCGCACGGAAATTGATACAGTTTTACACGTATTTTGATGCGAACACACGAATCTTGATGCAGATCGGATGGTCATCACACCCATTGAACCAAGGCCTACTCTCATTCCCAACCGAATATGCATATTGCTTAGTTAAGAGAGAGAAAAAGAAAAAGGCAGTAATAAAGGACTACAAATCAAAGGCGGAAGCTAATTCCCACGGGACAAATACACTTTTCCTGCTTGAAGTGGCATCACTGATTGGTACTTGATTTTGTTCGCTTGCTTTTCTTCTTGTCCTCTATGAGCAGGTAGAGATTTTTCAAAGACGAACTTATTATGTCAATTTGTGGGCCGAAGAGAAACAGAACATTTTATTCTTAGAAATTATTATTAAAAATATAAAAAAAAAGATAGAGTACCTTGAAATTTTGATATAGAGAAATAAATAGAGTACCTTGAATTAATATAGAAGGACGGGGATCAAAGATCCAAATTCAAGTGGCCTACACTTTCTTCATATTAATGTAGAACAAAAATGAAATATATTTGAATCCGAGCTATTCACCCGGTCCAAACTTTGGATCTTGGTCATTGGCCCTGGTTTTTCTAATATCTATTTTCCTGTATTTTTAATAATAATTTCCAAAATAAAAAATCTCCGAAAAGAAAACTAGAGGCTAGAGGTGTAAACGAGCATAGTCACGTCGAGTTTGACATTAGCAGATTACAGGTAGAACTGAGTCCACCTGTTAACAACTTGTCCGTGCATCTTGTATAGATTAAAGAATTACTTCAATTTGATGTTGTGAGTTGTTTATAGATTAATTTTTTTTTTGTAACGAGCTATATACTTTAGTTTTATGATAGATACAAAAGAGATAAAAAAGTCAAGAATAAATTTATATTCTTACAACGAGCTGATCATAAGAAACAAACTGAGTCAACACGAGCTAAACATGATCAAGCTTAAAATCATTAAAGTTAAACCAGTGTTGTAAATAACGGTATGCGGTCGTCGGATAGACGGGGCACCGTCAAGTGATTAATCGGTATGCAGCCGATTAATTGAAATTATGCGGACAATTTAACATTTTTATTAAATTTATGTATATATATATCATAATTTATTAAAAATAATTTATTTAACTCATTAAACTTAATTTAATTTTATTATTATAACATGACACTACGCTTATTTTTTCTTAACACATAAGTATTTTACATGTATAAGCAACACATTTATTTAATGAATTTTTGTTTTGAGAATTAAGCTTTTTAAAATATGAATAACATATTATTTGAAAAAAATGAAACATTTCAACATAAAATCACTAAATTTAGTTTATGATAACAACTTAATTTCATAAATGAACACGTCTTACTAATTGAAAAAATTACATCAGTAAGTAAGAAAAATATATGGTATATAAATAATAGAAGAATTAATCAATTTCAAAGTAAGCAAGAAGAAAAATTATATATAAAAAATATTAGATGTATATCCATGCACAAATAAAACTACAATACAAAATTTATAAATCTTATTATTATACGCTATTACAAAAAAAAAAACAATTAAAAAATAATATTCACTGAAATAAACGGAAATAAACGAGAATAAACAGGAATAAACGGACGATTAAACGGTAAAACGGCCGATTAATCGTTTTTATCCGCAAACATGCATCCGTTAAGTGTATTCGTAACGGTTTGACCACCATTAACGATTAAACAGCCGATCAATCGGCCATTAAAACCGTTTTTACAACACTGAATCAAACCGAGTCAAAATCAAATAAGCTAATTACGGACTTTATCCGATCTGAAACACATCACAAGTTACAAACTTTTCGCCGCCTCACTAGAGGCGCTCTTGGATTTGATTCGGGCAAGATCCCGAAACAGATGCATCCATATCCGATGAAGTATCCTTCGAAAAAAAATCAAAAGAAATGGTATTCATGCCGTCGTTTTTCCTCATGGGTTAGAAATATAATTAACATCGAATTGAAGGTAAAAAAAAACAGCAACAACAAAGTTTATGCTTAGAAGGTGGCATATGCTAATATTTGATAAATAGCATATTTAAATAATATAAAATACATCTACAAATTATACGATTTGTTGTATGTTTTGTCAATAGGTATCAATATGAGTACATAATTATTATTTTGGCCACAAATGATTTCACTAACTGATACCAAGTTTTTTTTATGTATCTTCTTTTACTATCATATTATACCTCTCAAAATCATATGAATAGTTATGATTTCTTAAAGGAAATTTTAAGTAAGTTTACCATTTTGCAGTGAGCTTAAAACAAAAGAAATATATATATGAAATTAATGGCAACAATAAATGAGAAAAAATGATACAACTCCCATATAGGTTAAATGGGTTTGGGGTTATAATGTCACCTAATTAGATGGAGGACAAAAATTGAGAATGAGCACTGTTATTAAAATATCAATTTATAATGAGGAGGGTTCAAATGCCTCCATTTTTTGTGCCTCCATTTTTTAAAACTTTAATAACTCAAAATTTAAAACTTAAAAGTCAAAATAAAACCGTTGGATGTGATCTATATCATTTTATCTATGTGCTCATAAAAAATTATCACATTTTGATTTTGTTTTTAATGTGAATCAATAAGTTGAAAAATCAACGTCTAGAAATTATCCACATTAGTACGTTTTTTACAAGCTCTTGATGACAACCAAAACAAAAATTGAAATGTCATAATTTTTTACACGTGCATAGATAAAATGATGTAGATCATATCCAACGGTTTTATTTTGATTTTTAAGTTTTAAATTTTGAATTATTAAAGTTTTTAAAAATGGAGGCATGGTGGAGGCATGAAAAATGGAGGCATTTGAACCCTCCTCATTTATAATTCCTACCAAAGAGACTAAGACAGAGAAGAACAAAGTGTGCTTAGTGGTGGTGGAAAAGTAAAATGAGCACCAGAGAACAATAACATCCCCTTTGTTTTTTTTTTATATCAAAGACACCATCCCCTTTGTTTTGCAAAACAAAGAATAATGATGATTGCTGAGGTACCCTTTCCGTTGCCTACTATAAATACTAGAACCCATATTCATCGTAGTGGCATTCCCCACTCAAGGTATCCAATTCAAAGAAAACAAAAGGTAAAGAGCAATAACAAGCATCTCAGTTCCGTGAATTATAGGCTCTTAATAGCATCTCAGTTCGTATTTTATTGGATTGACGGATTGGATTCTGGACCAAGAAGAATTCATCATTTAGAGAGGTATGTGCATAATTATCTTTATCTTGTTTTCTCCAATTTATCCTCACATTTTCTAACGTCATCTGCAAGTTTCTTTTCTTTCAAAAAATGAATATCTTGCTCTATTAAATTACATCTATTTTCATCGAAAACTAATAATATTTCACCAAGAATTATATCAATACAAATAAACTGATGATATTCACAAATGGTCATAACTTATAATTCTTTTTCTTTCCTTCTTTGTTTAAAATTTTACTAAAAATGAACATACCTCTTGTCTGACATACAACATTAGTGAACTCCCTGAGTTCATATATCACAGAACTTGATTGGTACCAGTTAAAACCCAATTTCCTTGAAAAGCTCAGGATACCTTTCACACTACTGCAAACTCTTTTCTCTAATTAGCTTTAACTAATGCCAGATTAATTTTCTCCCAGATAAATAAACTTGAATAGAAGTGATTAGAAAATGGCATCCTCATTACTTCCAAGCCCTACCAAGCATCTAAGGCCAATGCAGGTGGAGACCATTTTACATATGAAAGAAGGCCTTGGAGATACTAGCTATGCTCAAAACTCCTCTCTTCAGGTAATTCTAATAAAAGAGGAACAATCTCCTTTGGTATCTGTAGAACATGAAAATATTTTGTATGCGCAGCTAAACATTATAATGTCAGCTCACTATACCTGCTTTGCTCAATCTTAATCTTAAAAAAAATGCCAAAACTACCCTCCATTCTGTTAGAAAAATATAAGCCTATAACTATCAAATAATTAAAGTAAATAAGAGATGAAAAATTTCAAACAGTGATTTGGAAGATTTAACCACAACCCATCAAAATTAAATAAAGTTAAAACTTCTCAATTTATATAAATGCACCTGATCTATATTATTAAAATTAATAGAATTTTAATAGAATTAAGAGGTCGCCAGGCTCTTAATGCTTATATAATTTAATTTTACTATGCAGTCAATATTATTACTATTAAAATAAAAGTATTACTAAAACCTTAAAACAAACAAAATTTAATATAATCTTATAAATTTATTAAATTTTCGAACACCTTCGTCGCTGTTTCTTTCTCTATTTTGAATTTAGAAAGAAATAGGACTCATGGAACATTGTGCATTCTTCTAATTACTTTTGTTTTTCTGAACAGAGAAACAGCATCGAGACATTAAAGAATATAATAATAAACTCAGCAGTAGATGCGTACATCTCACAGAGCCCTGAACAATTTACATTAGCTGATCTTGGCTGCTCAAGTGGCCCCAACACAGTAACAGTAGCTGGAGAAATAATAAAGAAAATTGGAGGGCTTTGTCATAAATTTTCCATTCCGGCACCAGACTTCTCTGTGATGCTCAATGATTTGCCAACAAATGATTTCAATACAGTATTTGTGAATGTACCTCAATTTGTTGAAAGCCTGAAGGATTATGCTGACACAGACGAGTGGGGCCATCCGTCAGTCTTTGTTGCTGGTGTACCTGGTTCATTTTATGGGAGGCTTTTTCCTAGTAGAAGTGTCCATTTCATTTGCTCTTGCTCAAGTTTGCATTGGCTCTCTAAGGTACAAAGTCTATTATTAATCTATTGTTCTTCTTTATTTGGTATTAACATCAACGTCCTTAAATCATTAAATGTGTTTTTATTATTTTATCATAAGCATTTCATCCATTATTATATCTTTTTTGAAGTATCTGAAGAAAACTACTATTATTTTTTATTAATTTTATAACACACAAGTTGACAATAATAGCGAATAAGACCACAGTTACTAACATTGTAGAAGATGAACCTTCTACAATTAACTTTAAATTAACTTTTAAATATTCTTTGTAAGTTTCAGAAGAAAGGTGACTGACATTGTTATTCAAATTTTTGTAGGTACCTATGGACTCTTCATGAAATCGGCAAGCCAATGAACAAAGGGAAAATGTACATTTCTCACACTAGCCCTCCTGAAGTGGCTAAAGCATATTACAAGCAATTCCAGGGAGATTTTAACAATTTCTCAAGGCAAGATCAATGGAAATAGCATGTGGTGGGAAAATGGTTCTGGCTATGCTCGGTAGAAGAACTACAGACCACTCAGATCCAAGCACATCTCTACTCTGGGAACTCCTGGCAACAATCTTTAGAGTTACTGGTCTCACATGTAAGTAAACATATGCAAAAGGATTGTTTTAAACATCCTAGTTTGGAAAGGGATATTGAACTGAATTTCTAAAATGGTTAAAATGATAATGACATTATGATTATAAATAAAATGCAGGAGATGATACATCAAGAGAAGCTGGACTCTTATACGCGCCTTTCTACGCCCCAAATATCATAGAAATCGAAGAGGGAGGTATGCAAAGAAGGGTCTTTTACCCTTGACTACATAGACATATTTGAAACCAACTTGAATGCAAGTGGAGATGCAAGGAAAGAGGAAGAGTTCTGTCAATGGCCATTAGGGCCATACAAGAATCCATGCTCAGCCACCACTTTGGAGGAGAGATTATTGATGCTTTATTCAACAACTATTCTGAGCTTCTCATTCAATCTATGGAGAGAGAGGCGATTAGAAGTGGTGCAAATTGGAGTCGTACTAAAGAAATTGTGAATTATAAAGGAATTCCTTGTGTGAATTAGAATTATTGTTTGTTGGTTTGTGAAGCTGTATAGGATGGAAATAAAGGTTCGTCTTAGGAAAAGGTTAGTTGTTCTTTTAACAATATGGAGCTAGCGTTTAATGAAATGTTACTTAGAAAAAGATAAGATGGTGTGTAAAATCAAGTACTCCGAAATGTGCAAAGCAAATTGCTATGATATTCGATAAATTTGTAAATTATAAACTAATTTGTTGTCTACAAGTGCAATATTTGACTAGTTCATTGTTAAGTTTGTAAGGTCCTTGCAGTGATGGAGGGAAAAAAATTGAGTTCAAGGTACCAAATAGAATAGTTCATTTTTATTGAAATCATTGATTATTTGGGCTTACATTATATATTTTGATTTTGAAGTCACTTTTGATTTTGCAATCTACGCCTATATTCTGATTTGGGTTTACATCACTTGGGTAGATTGGGTACCAAGTAGAATAGTTGTAGAATTTTTTAAAAGGCAGCTTTGATGGACAGAATAAAGAACGAAATTACAAAACATGTAGAGAGAAGATCTAAACTAGAATGATCGCGCCACATTACTAGCCTCTCTAACTCCATAAAGTCAAAATCCATGATATATAGATCATACCACTAAACATAGTAATCTTTAGAAATAAAAAGAAGATACTGAAACGAGACGATTATTTGACCACCTTCCAAGCAGTTATGGACACAACATGAATTTCTATACTTTTCAAAATCTGTCCACCGATTACTTTCCATTCCAACTTTCAATCGGATACTTACCTCAAAAATTCTTTCATCAGATACCACAATACTATTAACAGAAGTTGAATAATTACAGACAAGGAAAATGCATTTCTTATAGTTGCAAACATTTCACAAGAAAACAAAAACAGACTCCAATATAACACTAGCTAACAACATTTAATAGACTAATCTCAAACAAACAGAAACCATATTATATTTTAGCATCCAAAATAAAAATAGACCAAATAAAATAAGGCAAAAAGCAATTTTGCAGAACGGCATTCGAAAAACTGGTACTTGACAACCACAGAATACCATCTACGTTCAGATTGATATTATTCTTCAAAATCTCTCAAATTCCACTGTACTCCAAGCATTCAAATGCGACCTTGAAACATGTTCAATTTCTGTAACAAAAATAAAAACCCTACGGTTAACTAACAGTTTACAGTTCTAAAGAGAACTATAAGATTTTACAGTTTTAGAAGAGAACTACACACCAATCTGACAAGTGAAGGTCACTTAATCAGAAATAATTAAACACAGGCATAATATAATACTAATAAGTACAAGTTGTTGTTACTTGTTGTATATTTCATAAAATAAACTAGAATACAGAAGCTTCTTTGCAAATTTCCTATTCACTTCTGAACTTCTCCTACAGCTAGGATTTCAATTTCCTATTCACTTGTGAAATTCTACTAATTCAGGAAACTTATACAGTGTTATGAGAACGGAGCATATACTGGTAACGATCACCACTTGTACCAAGAACCATGACATTTGATTAAAAACTCTTAAATCTCTTTACACAAGCTTTCAGAAAGATTTAACTATTTCACCAAGCCCACCTCTTTCTGCAAATGTGCCCGTTCTCCTTTTACATTTTGGTGTGTGTTTATTTCAGTTCAGAGGGTGGTAAATGGCATAAGAGGCACTGCTGCAAAGTTCAAGGTCCTCAGAATTCGAAACCTTATGCTGTAAGATCCTCTAAATAAACACACTATTTTTTGATAGATTCCTAGAGGTGGTAAAATCTGACACGACCTGAAAGGCCAGCCCGACCTGCCAAACCTAAAGTTGACCTGATCTGATTTTTTGGATTAGTTCCAACAACACTAAACCCGACCACACCTAACAAGAGTAACCACACCTAACTGATCCATACCAAAGCTGCCCTGTACATGTACCCAAACCTGACCGGTATGACATAACACCTCTGCCACTCAAAAGTCAAAACCGATTTGCAGAATGGTTGCGAGAGCAAAAGAAAAAAAAAAAGTTAACCACTCCTGCAAATATGAAATTAATCAGGGTAACAAGACCAACCAAAATAACTGTCTCGAACCTGCTCGACTTCAAAACCAAATGATGAAGGACCAAGAGGCCTGCAGCACAGGAACAACCTGATAACCAAGACAAATCAAACCCAGATTTACCCCAAACCTCAAACAATCTGAACAACACAAGTTCCAAAAAGGACCCAAACCTGAACTGACCTGAACCTGAAACAACCCAGCCTAACCTCAACCCTCCCCAACCAGTCCAATTGCCACCTCCAATTTCGTCAAAATAAAATTTGGGTTAATTTAAACCATCCTAAACAATAAAAAGTTCATATTAAATACTTGCACATCCTAACACCTTAATCATAAATTCTGATTGTAAGCAAGCACAGCCAACATACTTAGAATTACATTGCTTGTGATAAAGAACTTCCTGATGATATTTCAAAATTTCTATTAATTTACTTTCAGCTTTATGAAACCATTCAAAGTTTCTAAAATAATATTAGCAGAAAAGTAGATCACTTCTTATTTAAAAAAGTTTCAATTCTCTGGTCACTTAAAAAGGAATCTTTGAAGATCCTTTGTACATATCCTGATTATGGAATAAAATTCAAATTCAAGTTCATTTTTGTTAAGAATTTGGTTATAAGTACCCAGTCTCAGTAATTCAGCTACAATTGATACTTTCTGCATGATATGTACAAGTCAGGGGAGAATAAAAGCTATGGTTTTCAATACTGTTAAACAACTTAAATCCACAAAAAAATGATAGATGCAGATTAAATGCTAGAATAATCCCAACATAAACCCAAATTAAAAAAAAAATTTGTACATGACATATATGTAGCCGTGATAAACAAACAGCAGTGTGCACTTAAAAGATCCATCAAATAAAAAAAAAGTGAGACACAGTAGCAACGTCAACAAAATTGACATCCAACACAAAACTTACCTTGGTCTTATAGAAAAAGAAAGGCCCAATATTTCATCAATACAAACATATGTTATTTTTTATAAGACCCAGAATTATAGGCAGTTTGCTCACTTTTTGCTGACAACCCTTCATTTAATAGTCAGGTCCCATGTTCCAAAATTCATGTGGACGTGGGTTCAAATCCACATTGGTCGGAAATTATGGATGTTTGATTTGTGAGCAGATGCAAATATATGGAATTATAGTGCTATTTCAATTACAGTACACTACAAGATATAGTTTGAGGGGGAAAAATGACTGCAATTAAAATTTGTCTTACCCGACTTCACCGGCTTGAACCAGAAAATACATCAAGAAGCCCGCAACAATCCCACCAAGTTGCACGTCTTGCTGCAGTAACTGGAAAATCACGGCTTGTCGTATGAGCCTGTATATGATAATAACTTTATCAAATAAAAACACCAAATACTAATCCTCGTGTTGTACAACTATTTGCCATACCAGTTATGGCCTCATGCCAGCATAAACTAGTCTGTTTGTGCAAGTAAAACTGTTTAATTTAATTGTTCAATGGAACCAAGACTATTGCACCAAAATCACGATTGGGACTACTACCCATCTAAGACACAATCTATAAACAACATTATACTCGTTTGAAGCATGGGACCAACTCCATTGGGTACGCACATGAAGATAAGCAAAAGCATATAATAAGATGAACATATATTTCTCTTCACAAATAAATAACATGGCCCTGGCTGGTACACGATGCCATCCTATATGACTGGTATTGTTTGTTGTATAAAACCAGTCACGATTTCTGTTACACATCTCATATGAAAAAGGAACATGGGGCTTCAACACCGTCAACTCAATTAGAAACCTAAAACTACCACAACAAAAAGATGATAAATAAATTTGAATTAAATAAAAAAAAAGGATTTTACCTCTGCTGCTTGCTCTTCTGGAGGCTTTTCTGGATTTTCTGGAGAGGTCACCTCTACTACCTTTCCTGTTTCTAACTCAGCTACCTCTCTCTCTACCACTGCTTCCAGTCCCTGACAAGTAGGCCCCGCCAACTCTCTATTAACCACCTCAATTGGCCCGGCGATACTCTCCTTGATCTCTTCCACAATCTCCACCTGACTGACCTCAGCCTCTTTCTCCTCATCTTCCTCTACAGCAGGCCCTGCCGCATCCTCATCCTCAACCTCTTTCTCTTTCTTCTTTCTCTTTCTCTGTCTCGCCTTTGGAAGTGAGATCAGCTGACTCTGTGCTTGTCTCCCCTAACTTTCCTGTAATCTGTTTATCCTCCTCTTCAGTCTCAACAGCAGGGCCTACCTGCTCCAACTCTGGCTCTATCTCTCTCTCTTCAACATGCTTCTCTTCTTCCATTTTTTTCTTCTCCTTCTCTGTTTCCCGCTTAGCTATTTCTTCTTCAGAGGCAATAATCTCGTCACGCCCATTACCTGTTCGACACAATGACACCCATATATAAGCAAAAGAAAAGGCGAATCCAGCGAAGCTTATAAGGAAAGCTGGGTAACAGGGACAGCGAAAAAGGAAAGCAAGGGAACGTGGGAGGTCCCAAACAGGCATAAATACGAACACCTTGTAGTCATACGCACATTAATTAAATAAAAAAGGCGAGATTGTAAGGGCCGGTTCTAATAGTTTAAAGTTACCATTAAATTTGGGAGAAGATGGGTTCGGTGGAGACGGAGAGGTCGCGTTGGAATTGGTTAGGTGAGATAGAGAAGATGTTGAAGAAGAAGAAGAATTGGTGGTATTGTTGTTCTTGTCTTTTTCTCTCTTCTCTTTTTCCTTTTGCTTGCGCTTTTGCTTGCGATTCGGCATGGCTATCTGCTTAAGCTATTCCTCTCTCTCTCACCTCCTCTAATGGAGTTTCAAAGAGGAGGGAAAAAAAAATGAGAAATAGATTGAAAAATGGGGATTCGAGAGTGTGTCAGAGCGTTTGTGCTTGTGTGTGTGAATTAAAAAACGGAGAAAGGAATCCAATCCTGGTATGAGTCAGAACATGTTTGGTACGGAATTGGAGGGAGGGGAAAGGCCGGAACGTACTCACTGACATATGGGACCAACATGAATCTGATAATGTGGGCTCCACTCTTCATTCAATGTATTGCTCATTTTCCCAATAAAACAAAAAAATCAAGTCATTCTAGGAAGGGCAAGGGGATCGAAACTAACTAGACAAGCTTTACAAAAATAAGCCGAAAATTTTAATATGAGGCCCACAGTCAGTGAAACGGTATTCCGGTGGTCTACTGGCTCAAATAAAACTTGGACCAAAGCGGTAAATTTGTCCGAACGGACGTGAGGTCGAGCGATTTTTTGGTAGCGCCGTTCTATCAAAAGTATTAGGAGCCTTTCATTATGGGACCCGCAATCAGTGGATGTAATGCTCATCTGGTCCACTTGATTGATACAGAAGTGGTCCAACGAGGACATCGGAGGACGGGGGATCTTATTGGCGTAAATTAAAGTAGGAATCTGGTCATGGGGTTAAAAGCCGTAGTAGCGCTCGATTATGCAACGGACCCGCTCCCCGATTGGAGTTCGGATCCAGTGAAGTAACCCAATCTTTGGGTTTTGGATCGGGACCGTCCGATTCGAATCCGTGAAAATCCATCGGCTAAGTGACGCACACATCCCGATGACGAACTCGAATTTCGAGACAATCTCGAGCGACGAATTCGAATCGGACGGTCTCAATCCAAAACCCAAAGATTGGGTTACTTTAGGGGATCCGGACCCCTCCGATTGGGTAGGGACCCCGCTCCGATTGGTTAGGGGCGGAGCGCCAACAGAGGAAGAGTTTTTCTGATTTTCTGTATTCATCTCATATGTAACAAACTGTGTCAGATCATATAGCGAGGTTCAAAACTTCAAATCCCTAACTTTAGTATAATTAGTAATCGATTGGGCGCTTGGCAGCGACTCGTTTTAGTTTTTGAAACACAAATGGAAAACATATAATCGTCTAAGAAACGGTAATACCTGATGAATGTAGCATTAATGAGTAATTGACAAATGAGGTGTTACCTAAGAGTAAATGAGCTGTTAAAGCTAATAAATCCCCAAAATTAATTAATGGTGATGGTGACGATAATAAAAACGAGTCCTTGATTCCCCAAAATTAACCCCACTTTGCTTCCAATTCGCATCAACTCTCTTGGGATTTTAAACTTAGGAAGCTGATATGAGTACCCATGCTACAGTACCCGCACTGTACCCACACCTAAACTGCCATAACTGTTTGTGGGGACCGCAACTATTCCAAAACTGTAATTTTGTTTCCCAAATTTAATAGTAATAATGTGAAGTATATATCTCAAACAGGTCAAGTATTTATATCTATACAATCAACTACTTCTGATATATGCAAATTTTCCTAAAATAACTGTACCCGCATCTTTTTTGAAAATTTTTCATGTTGTACCTGCATTAGGGGACCACTCAAACGGCATGTGGGGACCGCAACTGTTCCAAAACTGTAATTTTGTTTTAAAATTTTTGATACTGTGAAGTATATATCTCGAACAGGTCAAGTATTTATACTTATAACAATCAACTACTTCTAATATATGAATTTTCCTAAAATAACTGTACCCACACCTTTTTTGAAAAAATTTCATGTTGTACCCGCATTAGGGGACCACTCAAACGGCATGTGGGGACCGCAATTGTTCCAAAACTGTGATTTTGTTTTAAAAATTTTGATACTGTGAAGTATATAGCTCAAACAGGGCAAGTATTTATACCTATACAATGAACTACATATGATATATGAATTTTCCTAAAATAACAGTGCGGGTACTGTAATGCGTACAGTGCGGGTACTGTAGCGTATACAGTGCGGGTACTGTAACATGGGTACTGAAATAATTATTCTTAAACTTATTAGACTCGTCGGTTCCACTTTGAAATTATCATTTAAACTGTCCGTGGTCGAATATAACCCTAATTACACAACTTATTAACAAAGTGCTTCGTTTCTCCAATAAGTATTAATTAGATGGACCCAGTTCTGACAAAGTACCCAACATTGCCGCTGAAATATTTATAGAAGGGTTGTAGTATTGCAATTGGACAGGATTTGGATCCCACAGAAATTAAGACAGGAGTACAGCATTAAAATTTTGGGGTTACTAAGATTGTGAAATGTGCGGAGTTATTGATGTGGAACGTACATGTCCTTAAAATGTCTTAGGATTCCGGACACTGCAGTTATCTTATATTTATACATGTGGAGGGCTCAAATGCTCCATTACTTCATGCTCTAATTGTATTTTAACATTTTTATCTTTAATTTCAAAATTCAAATAAAAAATCTGAATCGCTCAACATAATATCCATATTAAAATATGTTTAGAGATCAAATTTTATATTTTTTGGAATTTGTTTACTATTTTTTAAAATAGATACAAAATCACTATTTTTCAGAAAATTGTGGACCATCTAAACACAATGATTTTGTACCTATCTTAAAAAATAGTAAAAAAATTTCCAAAAATATAAAATTTGGTCTCCAATCATATTTTAACGTGGATATCATGTTGAGCGGTTCGGATCATCTGTTTGAACTATGAGATTGAAGATAAAGATATTGGGTACGATAGGAGCACGAAGCAATGGGGCATTTGAGCTCTACCTTTATATATATCATTGGCCCAGAAATAAAAGCATGTACCGAAAAGAAAATAAATATTTAACTACAACATATACTATTACTATCAGATAAAATAAATATTAAAAAACATATATAAAAATTTCAATAAAATTTCACATAATATGATAATTCAATCCATGAATAAAATGAGCCCCGCATATATAATGAAGCATTCCATAAAAACATAAAATGCACCATTTTTTATGATTTAATAAAAATTAAACCAAGCAGCAGTAAATTAAGGAGTCCGCATCTTCTCCATTAACTCAAAAGAGCATCTTTTGAGTTTAATGGATCTAGGCCGTCTGATCTGGATCAGAGCCAATCCGGCCCACACCAATGACGCACGGGGCCCTTTCTAATATTAGTGCGGATCTCAATCGGACGGTCAAGATCTCCTAATGCACGTTCCGTTAATGCAGAGGATGCGAATTCGCCGTAAAGATCCTAGGTGCTGTAGATGAAATTGTACGGATATGTGCTCGAAGAAGGGTACTAATTAAACAGTTCAGAGTAAACAAGTGGAATTGCTTTCAAATTAAAGAAAATGAAACCGGGAAAGAAATGGATTGATGGCATTGCAAAAAGGTGTCTGCTTGTCATTGTCGTCATTCTAAAAAAAAAAAAAAAATTAAAATGCACTATTAGTTTTGTACTCCAATCATACTCTACGTCTTTTTCTCCGTTTTCAAAGTTCGAACAATCGATCAGAACAGCTCAATATAATATTTGTATTAAAATGTGCTTGGAGACCAAATTTTATATTTTTGGAATTTTTTTACTAATTTTTTAGATAGGTACAAATCACTGTTTTCAGAAGATTCTGGACCATCCAAAACAGTGATTTTGTACCTATCTAAAAAAATAGTAAACAATTTCAAAAAATATAAAATTTTGTCTCCAAACACTTTTAATATAAGATCATATTGAGCGTTCAGATCGATTGTTCGAACTTTGAAAACGGAGAAAAAAACGTGGAGCATGATTGGAGCACAAAACCAATGGTGCATTTTAACTCTACTCCTAAAAAAAATACAATTTGATTTAAAGTCTAATTTCTGATTTCAGTAATAATCGTCCTCACCCAAGGTTATAAAATGCGGTTTTCATGCGGTATGCGGAAGGGCACCGCATACCGCATATACGGTATACGGCCGCATATGCGGTTTTCATGCGGTACTTATATATGCGGATTCTTTCAATAAATATTAAATATTTGGACCATATATATGAAATATTAAATATTTGGACCATCTTTATCAAATATATTAAATATATCAAATAAGCATTTAATATTCGGCCTTTTTGGGAACTATATCAAATATATTTAATAAGATTTATCCGGGAATGCTTATTAAATATTAGGCCTTTATTTTTGGGCCAACAGCATTTCACAAATGGGCTGCGCATGATGTAGTGTTCGGCCGTTAAATATTAGGTGAATTGCGGGACGTAGTGTGAGACGCTGAAGCGGAGCGGAGCAAATAAAAACGGAGCGGAGCAAATAGTCCCACAATCATAAATCAAACAATTGAAAGCGCTGATACTCCTATAAAAGAAGAGGGGGAGTTGCTGGATTCATTGCCTGGACATCCGGACCCAGATAATGGGTTTCGAGGTCATTTTTTGGTCCGGACCCAGTTAATGGGTTTGAAATTTTTGGGATTTGAACTAAGATAATTGGTTTGGATCAGCGGAACCGCATATGCGGACCGCATATTGATTTTCTATGCGGTTGTCAACCGCATACGCATATGCAGCCGCATGAACCGCATTTTACTACACTGTCCTCACTTGATGCCACTTTTGATCATAAAACAAGTTGACGGAATGTTTGGTTCTGTAAATATAAAGATGATTCTAAACATACATGACTTGAGATGTAAGGAATTACAGAACAAAGATAAGAATATATACTTTTACAAGCTGAATTCAAGTACATAAGCGAACCAATGAATTACCATAACCACACTAATTAAAGCACCAAATCCAACCATATATAGCACACTCAACGCCATAGAACATAATTGAAATTCACATCATATATAAAACAATTTGAAAAAAATAATAATAAATATGTCAAACCAATCTCACAACCATCCACAGAAATGGATTCTTTTGATTTATACTCTTGTTCGTGTTCGTACACCTCCTCCCGCATGAATTGCCATGATGTATAGTAGCTGTGTTACCGAAAGAATGATGACGAAGGCTTCCATCGTTCTCTGAAATACAGAAATTAATTTGTTGAATCGCAAAGGAATTAATATAATTGCTATACAGTAAATAACATATTTTCAATCTCTGATAATATGACAAGTGGAAAGAGAAGTATTACCAGCTTTGCATTCCTTCCATGAAGAACAATCTCTTTAACAGCCAATCTAAAACCACAAAAAAAGAAAAAGGCAAATCAAGTTGATGTACGTGATCGATGCATGACCAATCAAATGGTTATATAATAAAAAAAGAAAATGTGTTAAGAGTATTATAAATTTACCCCAGGGCAAGAAGAGTAGGCCCCATGCAGTGAAGCTGACGAGGCAGCTGCCGGGAGGCTGTCCGAGTGCCAAGACCGAAAGTGGTTGGCACCGGCAATTGCAGATGCTGCCCCCACTACTCCAGCTAGCAGAGCAAAGATAACAAAGAATCCCGTTGCGCCGTTTCCAATTGGGAAGAAAATCGAGAGAATTGTGTCGGTACTGCTAGATTAGGGCCTACAAGTTTATAAACAAAACCTCAATATATGTTTTACTTCAATTCTATTTACCAGTTGAAAAGGCCTAGGTACTCTGAATGAGTCCTGATATAAGTTTAAAAATGTATATGATGAGATCACATTCCATTTACATTACGTACCAGTCCGATTCAACATATGACTTCTAATTAATTTGTGGGAGCAAATGTAGTGCCTACAAGTTTAGCACTAATTTTGCAAAAGACAAAAACACACACAAACACACACTTTTGTACCCATGTCACTGACAATTGGGAACCCCCAAAGAACCAAACTTGGTCCCCGGTTAAAATGTATGTGGGTCCCATTGATCTGTGTCACTGGCACAGAGGCTTCCCTGTTACACGTAACAGAGAAACTTGAATACTCCTTGCAATGCCAATAGAGGTGTCATGTATAACTGCCTCTAATAAATCAAAACATCCTTCCAAAACAAATAATGAATAGTAGC
>JAJGRX010000442.1:0-21957 GCA_025461125.1 Carex kokanica
TTGATAAAAGAGATGACCAATTACTAATGTACCTGATCAGAAAAGGGAGCTGAGCTAGATAGCTGAATAATGCATGGCGAGATAGCGCGCAGCTGGCTGCTATGATAATTAATGGAGGCGAGGACTGAGGAAGAAAGAAAGTTTCTGTCAGAATCGGACTTTAAACTTATATGCCTATTAGGATCCGGTTCTATGTGTTAAAAACCGATCCTGATAGTTTCTGGATCGGTTCATAATAAAAAAACCGATCTTAATGCATATAAATCTGGATCAAATCTGGATCGGTTTATCCATGAGAACGATACTGATACCATCAGGATCGGTTTACGTCTACAACTGATCCAGATTATTATTTTCATTAGTTTTTGGTTAAAATTTTAAGGTTCATTTTTTGTTTATTTCATGTTCTAAGTAATTTCAAGATATTAAGAATATATACGAAAATAATTTAGAAGATAATCTACTAAATACTTACAAGATAATTTATACAAATATCTACTATACCCTACTATACTAAATAATTTTAAGATAATTTATTAAAAATAAATTATAAACCAGCATACACATACAGGATAATTTAATCAAATTTTTGCTAATCTATCTGAATCGGTCTGCAACTATAAACCGATCCAGATAACTATCAGGATCGGTTTCTAGCTCAGAACCGATCTCTGATAGTTATCTGGATCGGTTTATAGTTTATAAACCGATCTAGATAGTTTTTTAGGATTTTTTAAAATGAATATTAAACTAAAAATCCATATAGATTATCTGAATCGGTTTTAAATGAACCGATCCAGATAATTATCTGGATCGGTTCTAAGCTAAGAAACCGATCCTAATACTATCTGGATCGGTTTTCAGAAACAACTGATCCTAATATAAATTATGCAATTTTTTTAACATTTTGAGAATTAAGTAGTAGATATATTTTTAAGAAACTAGAAAGATATAATTTTTTTTATTTCCATAGAATAATCATATGAAACTGCTCTCTCTCTCTCTCTTTCCACACTCTGAACGATTGCAATTGAGAAATTATTCTCGGACGACATGGAAGGCGAAGGCGAAATGGCCAAGCGGAGAAAATAAGTACTTTGAATCCTTCGTCTTCTCAGAATAAAACCAAGGGAGGAAAGACTTTGAATCCTCCGTCTTAGAGTAAAACCAAGGGAGGAAAGACTTTGAATCCTCGTCTTAGAGTAAAACCAAGGGAGGAAAGACTTTAAGTCCTACATCTCCTCAAACGAGACTGGAGAAGTAAATGAGATAGCCACAATCCATACCGACTTCCTGGAGAGCTCAGTTTGCTTCAAACTCATGTACTTTCCATTAATCAAGTAATTTTTTTTCCACTGTTATTCTCTGGACGTACTACTTCAATTGCAGCAGTAACGGCATGCACCCACATCGAATTTTTTCGCCATTCCAACCATTCAGAGTGTGGAGAGAGAGAGAGAGCAAGTGAAATATGTGATATTGGCCAATTTTGCATTTAATGTGTATAACTCATATGTTTTTTCTATGGAATGAAAAAAAAAAATTATTTCTAGTTTCTGAAAAAATGTACATCTACTAGTGTAAATCATGTATTAGGATCGGTTAATAGTAAAAACCGATCCCAATAGTATCCGAATCGGTTCTAACAAGCAACTGATCCTAATTTCTGAACTATTAGGATCGGTTGTAAGATAGAACCGATCCTGATACTATTGGGATCGGTTTTTATATAAACAACCGATCCTAATTTCTGACTTATTAGGATCGGTTGTGTATTAAAACCGATTCTGATAGTATCAGGATCGGTTTTTATTTACAACCGATCCTAATAGGTATGACATTAGGATCGGTTAACGTTACCACCCGATCTGATAAGTTTTTAAGATCGGTTTTGTTAAGTAAACGGATCCAGATACTTATTAGGATCGGTTATTTATTATAGCCGATTCAGATAGGCCGATCCCGATTCCTGTTTTTCCACTAGTGTGAAGGTCTTTGCGGCACTCTAGGAGTGTCTCTAGATGACAACTTAAGAGGGTAGTTTCATTCCTAATACAACACTTCAATTGAAAGTCTCTGTAGCACACTAGTGTCACCAGATGGAAAAAGAGGAATTAATTTTGAACGCCTGAACACTTGCAAAACTGATGTAATGTGAAATAATTATGCTAGAAAGAATTGGATTCTTACATTGCAACATTTCTTTGCATAGTTATCAACAATACTCACAGATGTAGTTAGCAACAATACTCGGAGATGTAGTTATCAACACTTTAACTTTATATGATGAGGAGTTGGGTTGATAAATATCAATACTTTTCAATTGTGATTAAATGGGTTTAGTATTTGTATCAAAACTTTGATTTGTTATCTTCTTAATTTGTTAAATATTAGTATTACTATATAACATATTTTACTATATAAATATTCCTATGTCAACGTTTCATACAATCTCCAAAAAGAGATTTGCAGGAAAATATGTTCCTATAAAAATATGTTGATAAAAATACTCTACAACGTAAATATCCGCACATCAATGCACATGTATTAATACTTTTCAAATTACATATTAATACAATCAAGCGCCAACCAAAGTCATTTATAAAAAAATGTTAAACCAACATATTTTACAATGTAATAATTCATACTTCAGTTATAAGTATGAATACTTTCCTCAGTACCTATCAATACGTTCAAGCATCAAGTAGATTAACTGATTAAAGTTACTTTACAACATAACAATTCACGCTTCAATGCGTATGTATGAATACTAAAAATTTTAGATATTGATATTTTTATTAGAAATACTTGATATCTTAGGTATGAATACTTGATATATTACATATTAATACTTGCGCGCATAGCATACTTGTGCCCAATTTTTTTAGAAATATGGTAGGTATCTTAGGTATTAATACTTGCATTACGAGGAGTAAATAATTTTTAGACGTAGTATGAATACTTGCTCGACGAGGTATGAATATTTTCCCTTTTATTTAGTTTAGGTTTCTTACTATTTTATTCTCTAGTGGGTATTTTTTTTTCTACTTTTTTTTAGTTTAGGTTTTTCTTATTTTTTCCTTCTTTGGTTAGTTTTTTTTTTCTTCTATGCTAAAATGTTTATAGTACTTAATTAGTTGTGTTTTGCATTTGATGGATTATGATTTCTTATTATTTCAAGTGACGTCTGCGGTCCCCTCCCTTCAATGTAGGTACTGGTTTTCTCAGGAATATTATACAACATAAAAATTCATACTTCAATGCATAAGTATAATTCTTGATATTTTAGAAATGAACGTTTACAATAATTACAACACTGACACTTGCGATGGTCGTTATACATCCACTTGTCCTTAGTTTCTGTGTGTGGTCTCTATCGTAGTTACACATACGCTTTACGCTTGTGGTCCCCGTAGATGTCGCTTTTAAGTGACGTCTACGGTCCCCCCAGGTCGGTAGTGGTCCCTAGGTAGTTAATGCCCAAGACATGTCTGTGAATTTCTCATAAATACTTTACAACATAAATATTTACATTTTACTAAGTATGAATACTCGACATTTTAGAGAAGAATATTTGACATTTTAGAGATGAATACTTGCTCGACGAGATATGAATACTTGAACGACGAAAAAACACAAAAGTATTTCATCATTGATCTCATTTGAAAGATAAAATTATGTAGAAGACGTTTGTGATTTTGGATTCGTAAAATTCTTCATAGATTGTCAGAAATATTGATGAGATTAAATAGATAAAAAAAATCCACTTCTAAAAACGTGTAAAAGATGAGTGTGTGAAAAAGAAAATAAAGTTGATGTCCAGTTTTTTTTTAAATACTTGATGTCTTAAGTATGAATACTTAATATATTATATAGTAATACTTGCACGCATAAGTATCCATACATGCGCGCTCCAGTTATAATTTTTTACGAATATAAGTGGTCCCAAGTAGTTAGTGGTCCCTCCAGTTAGTTAGCGGTCCCTGTTGTACTTTATGCATCAGTTAGCCAGGGGGCGTTTAAGGGACAAAATTAATGGAGGGAGGGGACTGTTAGTCGCTCCCGATTAATTATACTGATTAATTATGATAACGACTTGTGGTTCCAACACTATTGGTATCGAAAAGTGGCCCATTGTCGGCCCAATTGGAATCTCAAAATAATTTTCCAATTTCATCTCTCTGGTTTTGATTCTATTGGATTTGAGTTTTCATATTCAAAATTAGTACCCACTTTATGTAGGTCTTATTGGGCTATTGGACTGTGAACATTATACATAGCTTAGACATAATTAATGCCACTGAATCGTCAACATCTCTTGCCTTTCTTCTAACTCGACTATATATATATTCCCTTTAATAGAGTTTATGCCGCGTATTGACCCAACACCAACTATTGTGGAGTCAATGGATGTAAAATTCTTTCCTTTTACAAAGAGCAAAAAATAGAAACTTTGTGTGTTCATTCATCAATCCCGTATAGTTACTTAACTGTCCATTTAATTATTTATTAACAATATTTATATATATGTATGTTAAATAGAAATACAAAATTATTTATTAAAACCATGGTTCTGAAACTCGAAATCGGATGAATCGGCCGAGTTGATTTGGAAACTCGGATTTTTTTTTGACAAAAGCTTGTTTTGTAGCCAAAAGTAGGAAAAAATTGGTAAACAAATAATTTGTAGAAAAACTATATTAATACAAAATATTACACTCAAATAATCCACTAATTATATAATGATACAAGAATTACAAATAGAATACACTTTTTATTGCCAGAAGCTATGCCGAGCTGGCTGGATCATCTCATTGTCCTCTGTATTAAAATATGAATGGGGATATTGTTGTATAGAGCCAAAAAATGAAGAGTGGTTGACTCGGCCTGAAAATAGAATAAATTTATTTGTAGGCTGAACGATACGGTATCGTAGAACAATATCACCACTGTTCATTTTAAATTTGGACATATATAGGCGCTAAAATAGAATAAATTTATTTTAATACCCCCATTCGTATTTTAATACAACAACTCGATTTTCACCACTCTTCATTTTTTTGACCCTATACAACAATATCACCACTATTCTATTTATTCTACGATACTGTTCAACCTCTGTATTAAAAGAATCTTGCTGTAGGCGTTGTCTATTAATGTAAAGGGTCCTACAGAGTTACAGAAAAAATAGTAAAAAGAAAAGGAAATATTTAAGGATAATTGAAAAAATTGAAAAAAAAATAATTGAAAAATTGTGGACTTGGCTAGACTTGGTCAGACTCACCCATACTCGGCCGGACTCGGGTTGAAAATTGGGTTGACTCGGCCGAGTCAAACACTGTTCATCCGAGTTGACTCGGGCTCGGCCGAGTTTCCAAACCATGATTAAAACATTTTGCAAGGGCGTCAACAATTTGCCTTAATTCTTTGAATATACATCGGGCAAGACAAAGAAGAAGTCAAGATACTCTCTATCTATCTCTATCTCTAGTACAGAAAATTGTCAACATGAGACATGCGTTCAGGTCTGGGGATTTTTTAAAGAATCTTAAAAAAGATACTGTTCTTTCTACTTTAGTCTGAAAGAATTAAAAAATCATACAATTATATCTTCTATCTAAAAATGAGTACTTCAATTTTACTAATATATTAAAAAAAAACTTGGCCCTTGGAATTCTGTTCTGACTTGACCGAGTTTGCAAACCATGACTAGGATGTCTGAGTAGGCTCCACGGCCCTTTTTTTTTAGTTACCACGGAAAATAATAAAAATAAAATGAATATTACTGTTTGAGACTTATTTTGCATCCTACCACCCACGCGCATCCAGTCCGCGCACTAAATTGGACGGTGCGCGTACTGAACAGGCACACTGCGGTAAAATTGACCCGTTAAATCCGGTGCGTGGACTGAGTATGCGCACCGGCAGATTCACTGTCTAAATCACTGAAATAAATAGTTCATTTTTATAATAAATAGTGTGGGTATCAATCAAAGCCTCTAAAGTCGCGCCATCAAATCCCCATACTCTTTTTGGTCAATTTTGGATGGGTCCCACTTCCAACCTCCTTACATCCTTGTCCCTTCCTTACCCTATTTGCCTGTTTTTTTTAGTTAAATAGTGACCAGAAAATTTTATTTCAAAGAACACAAAAAAAAAAAAAAAATTGGTGTGCCCGCTCAGTCCGCGCACCAACCTGGTGCGTCTGTCCAGTCCGCGCACCGTCTAATTTGGTCCGCGAACCTAATACACGTGGGTGGTATGTTTTGAAATAAGTCAGATTAGATGGTAATCAATAATTAATTTGATTTTTTTTTTTCTGTGGTAACTAAAAAAAACGGCTCCACAGCCGTGTGAATTAAGCACCTTTCATTGGTACTGATAATGATTGAGAAGAAAAGCATACTGCCGTAATATTTGAATACAAAAATTATTATAGTTTTCTAACCGTTGATTTAGATAAACTGACAATAACTGCAAACAGTGATTGATGTAAGATTTTCTGTTTGTTGGTGCTTCATGCGAAATTTCTAGCTCTATGTTTTATAAAAGATGGATGCTTCGGTGGACATAAGGACCTATTTGTAAAATGAATATATTTTCATTTTTAAAGTTCAAACAGTCGATCCGACTGTTCAACATTATCTCCATATTAAAATGTACTTGGAGGTCAAATTTTACATTTTTTTGAATTTTTACTATTTATTAAGTATTTTACAAATTCAATGGTCTGAATTTGACTAGTTTTTGTAAAATACTTAATAAATAGTAAAAAAATTCAAAAAAATGTAAAATTTGACATCCAAGTATATTTTAATATGGAGATAATGTTGAACGGTCGGATCGACTGTTTGAATTTTAAAAATAAAAATATGTTCATTTTACAATTAGATCCTTATGTCCACCCAAGCAAATGTCTTTATAAAATACCCATCTTTTTCAGATCATCAAACAAAATACCCTCCCAATTTTTTTGTCGAAATGTCCTTGTGGGCCCTATTTTTCTAGTTTGTCCCCTCACTTTCCCTCCCTTGGGCTCCTCCCTATTTTGTCGAACTTGTGGGCCCTATTTGTCGAACTTGTTTGACTATTAATATAGAACAACTACATTTTGTAAAAAAGAATTGAACCAACTGCTTATATTCTTAATGAATCGTTATTATATTTGATTTTACATAGTGTACACTTATATTATTCACGTTTTTTAAAATAACGAACCACCAACAATATTAGTAGTTGGTTAATGAAGTTTTGACAAAAAATTCTGACTAGAATAATAATTTTATACTTTATTGTTGGTATTTAATCCCATAACCACTAGATGATTAAATTTTTGAGATTATAATATTTAATGTTATAATATTTTTTACATATTTGAAAATTATATATATTTGAAAATGACAAAATTGGGTATGTTTTTTGAAAATTAATTTCTTCTATACGTATTAACACTCGATGGAATTATATATATAGCCCTTTTGTAGTCTAGATGCCATTAAAATGACACTATTTTTTACTTGTTTTCTTTCGGAAAATATATTTCTTTGAATTAGTATAATGATTTTGTTCTACTCAAATATATATATATATATATATATATATATATATATATATATATATATATATGAGGAGGGTTCCAATGCCTCATCTCCTCATACCTCATCCATACCTCATGTTATATATCTCCATTTTCAAAGTCTAAACTATCGATCCGACCGTTCAACATGATATTCATACTAAAAATGCTTGGGGATAAAATTTTATAATTTTTGCAATTTTTTTACTATTTTTTAAGATAGGTACAAAATCACTGTTTTTTGAATGGTCCAGATACAGTGATTTTGTACCTATCTTAAAAAATAGTAAAAAAATTGCAAAAATTATAAAATTTCATCCCCAAGCATATTTTAATATGAATATCATGTTGAACGGTCGGATCGATAGTTTAGACTTTGAAAATGAAGATGTATAACATGAGGTATGGATGAGGTATGAGGAGATGAGGCATTGGAACCCTACTCTATATATATATATATATATATATATAGTGCTGGGCTTAGCTAAGCCATGGTGTAAAACGACTTGGTGCTCCACGCCTCATTATTTCCATTTTGAAAATCCAAACGACCGATCCGAACCGCTCAAGTTGTTCTCCATATTGATATGTGCTTGGAGACCAAATTTTACATTTTTTGGAATTTTTTACTATTTATTAAGTCACTTTGAAAATCACTGATCTGGCGGTCCAGAAATTTTTATTGTTTTTTACTGTTCATAAGGATTTTCAGATTTTCAAAGTGGCTTAATAAATAGTAAAAAAATTCCAAAAAATGTAAAATTTGGTCTCCAAGCACATTTCAATATGGAGAACATGTTGGAAGGTTCGAATAGACTATTTGAACTTTGAAAATGAAGATATGGCGTGGAGTACCAAGTCGTTTTACTCCATGGAGTAGCCTAGTCGGACTCTATATATATATATATAGAGAGAGAGAGAGAGAGAGAGATGAGCTATTGTTCTTTGCAAAGTAAAGCAAACGTTTTACTTCAGGTTCGTTTTCGAATTTTCAAAGTCCAAACAGTCGATCCTAGTATCATGCATAACCCTTAGCATCACACATGCATGCACGATACTAGTATATAATATATAGAATGTACGAATATATATATATAGTCCAATTTTTTTTCTTGTATCAAATTATGCAACTAGGAAGTCTGAAAATTTCATCTGTTGTTGAAAATGATTCGTAGAAAGATATATACTCCGAAAGTCAAACTAGAAAAATTTAAATGATCAGATCAAATATCATATAGAATATTGATATATATAGATATAACCATGGTATCAAAAACATGAAGTCTGACTACAAGAATTAATCAACAATGAATTATTTTTTTTTCATTTTCATGGAGATCAAATATATTCTTTTTCAAAAAAAAATTATTATAAAAAGATACTTCTTATAAGCATTATTAAATAAAAATAAAAATATTTGACTAATTCCATCTCACTACCCATACATAGCTAATGCCCGCCATAACACCAAGGATCAATACAATGCAGATTACATTTTTGAACAACTGACAACAATTTGACCCATTAATCTTTGTTATATTACTAAATTGTTGCCACTTCAAGTAGCATCCTCTTTTTAGAGAAGCAAAACGCAGTAGAACTGGCTCCCATAACCCGCTTTTCTTCAGCACAAAAATAAGAATCCAAACTAGCACCCAGGAGATAGGGAGCCTTGACAGAATGTCCCATCCAGTTAATAAGGCTGGAGCCCAGTTCTTAGGATTATTATTAAAAATTTTATTAGTTCTTTCATGAATTTTTTTATAATTATATCTGACACCATAGATTGCAGATATGCCCATAGCGAATGCCACACCCATGAATAAAGCAGCATACCAGATCACCCATACCAAGAACTTCATTGCAATGTTTCTCTTCCGAGGGACCACACATAACAAAAGCATCATAACACTAACAGATAAAAAAAGCGCAACCGTGTCATATAATTGGAAGTAATTTAAAGAATCGCCGAGGACAGGTTGACCTTTAGTCGTCTCATGATCCTTATCATCAGGTTGAAATCCTCCTGGAGGATTTAATGCTGCTTGGAAGGTGACAGTAGCCACCAACGTCGCCACCAACAATAGAATTTGGGGATCATACCTCTTTTCCTTTTTCTTCTTTTGAAACTCTAAAGTTCCATTTTCTATTTCATTTTTGGAGCCGGGAAAACAGGGTCGCCGCAGCGACGTTCTTGTAGTTGGTATCGGGTTTGAACTGCCACATGAAAAAGAATCCCTGATGACAGGTACTGCTTCAAACAACACTTCAGCTGCAGTCTTTCCCCCAGCAGATCGTATCATCTCTCCAAGGACGAGATCTCCATTCTGCGGCCATGATCCCAACAGAACATCGAGTGGAGTTAAGGATGCCAAGTTCATGATGTTCACATTGATGGTTGTTTTATTCAACAAAAATTTGGTTACCTGAGATGCAAAGGTGCTATTTGTTAAGTAATGCTTAGAAAGGCATCAAGGTTATGAATATATTCACCCATTTTTTTTTATCAAAGAGAAAGCTATGGCTTACAGATAATTGTTTGCTTGCCACGGCATGATGCAAAATAGTATTTCCTCTGTCATCTTTTGCATTAAGGTCATTCACCCGGTCGATCAAGAACTCAACTGTGTCAAAAGAATTATATTTGAGAGCCAAATGAAGTATAGTTTCTCCACAATTTGTAAGCTTATGCACTGCCTCCTCACAGGCATCCACTAACACTTTAACGACAACTGCCCTTCTTTTCTTAACAGCAATATGAAGTGGAAGTAGTCCTTCATGTGTCTCACTTAATAAACAAAGGTCCAAGCCAGCCTGGAAAGACAAAACGAACATTGAATTACAAGCATTTTTTGTAAACCGTAAGATCTTGAAGGTTAGAAGACCACATTCCTTTTACAGCTAATGGCACATACTATATTGTGGTGGGGTTCTTATTTGGATCATCTTAATGTTTTTCCATACATTTCTTTGTATAGCAAAGTGTATGGCCATCGGATATAATTTTGGTTCCGATGAGCATGAGAGCCGTCCGATGCACTTTAAAATTCGTGAGAGCACCGCACTGAGATTAGTGCACACGAATTTTAAAGCGCATCGCACAGCTCCAATGCCCATCGGATCAAATTTACTTCTGATGGCATCGGACCTAAACTGAACTATTTTTTGTAAGCAAAGTGCTTAATAAAAAACATCAAAATGAACTGATCATATTAATTACCTTCAACAACTCCTTCACGACAGTGACATGACCGTGGGCGGCAGCCAAATGCAGAGGTGACAACCCCTGGCTGTTGAGCTCCTTAGTAAGCTCGGGCTTATGATAGATAACCTCGCGAACAAAATCAGCATGTCCAAGCATTGCTGCAACATGTAGGGGGTTATCTCTCACTGATGTTCTGGCAATCAATTTCTCAAGCAAGAGCTTATCTTTATCGAGAAGCTCTTTTAATAAATTCACATCTCCAGCATAAGAGGCCTCTTCTAGTCTTGTAAAGAGCGTATCCATAGTTAGTCTTTTTTTCCTTGGTTGAGTTTACACACACAACACTAGTCTTTTTAATAGAGTTTATGCCGCGTGTTGACCTAACAGCAACTATCGTAAGTCAATGGAAATGCAATTTATTTCCACAGCCGTGTGAATTAAGCACCTTTCATTGGTACTGATAATGATTGAGAAGAAAATCATACTGCCGTAATATTTGAATACAAAAATTATTATAGCTTTCTAACCGTTGATTTAGATAAGATGACAATAACTGCAAACAGTGATTGATGTAAGATTTTCTGTTTGTTGGTGCTTCATGCGAAATTTCTAGCTCTATGTTTTATAAAATACTCTTCTTTTTCAAATCATCAAACAAAATACCCTCCCAATTTTTTTGTCAAAATGCCCTTGTGGGCCCTATTTGTCCCCTCTTTCCCTCCCTTGTGCTCCTCCCAGTTTACTCTTCTTTATTCTGTAAATCTATTTTGTTTAAAGTTAATTCCAGTCTACAAGCAGTCAAAAAAAAAAAAGAATTGAAAAAGTAACGACGGTTTGACTATTAATGTAGAACTACTACATTTTGTAAAAAAGAATTGAACCAACTGCTTATATTCTTAATGAATCGTTATTATAATTGTTTTTACATAGTGTACACTTATATTATTCACGTTTTTTAAAATAACGAACCACCAACAATATTAGTAGTTGGTTAATGAAGTTTTGACAAAAAAATTCTAACTAGAATAATTATTTTATACTTTAATGTTGGTATTTAATCTCCAATTAAACCACTAGATGATTAAATTTTTGAGATAATAATATTTAATGTTATAATATTTTTTACATATTTGAAAATTATATATATTTGAAAAGGTCAAAATTGGGTATGTTTTTGAAAATTAATTTCTTCTATACGTATTAACACTCGATTGAATTATATATATAGCCCTTTTGTAGTCTAGATGCCATTAAAATGACACTATTTTTTACTTGTTTTCTTTCGGAAAATATATTTCTTTGAATTAGTATAATGATTTTGTTCTACTCAAATATATATATATATATATATATAGAGAGAGAGAGAGAGAGAGAGAGATGGGCTATTGTGCTTTGCAAAGTAAAGTAAACGTTTTACTTCAGACTCGTTTTTGAATTTTTAAAGTCCAAACAGTCGATCCAAACCGTTAGATGTTCAATCTATATTAAAATCTGCTTAGAGACCAAATTTTACATGTTTTGAAATTTTTTTACTATTTATTAAGCCACTTTGAAAATTGCTGATCCGGGTGAACAGTAAAAACAGTGCAACAAAATTCTGGACCATGTGATCAGCAATTTTCAAATTGGCTTAATAAATAGTAAAAAAAATTCCAAAAAATGTAAAATTTGGTCTCCAAGCACATTTCAATATGTAGATGCACTTGAACGGTTTGGATTGACTGTTTGGACTTTGAAAATCCCAAAACGAGCCCAAAGTAAAATGTTCGCTTTACTTTACAAAGCACAATAGGCCATCTATATATATATATATATATATAGAGATGAGCTATGCTACTCCATGGAGTAAAACGCGTTGGTGCTCCACGCCGCTATATTTTTATTTTGAAAATCCAAACGACCGATCCGAACCGTTCATCTTGTTCTCCATATTAATATGTGCTTGGAGACCAAATTTTACATTTTTTTGAATTTTTTTACTACTTTGAAAATCACTGATCCGGCAGTCCAGAAAATTTTACTGTTTTTTACTGTTCATCCGGATTTTCAGATTTTCAAAGTGGCTTAATAAATAGTAAAAAAATTCCAAAAAATGTAAAATTTGGTCTCCAAGTACATTTCAATATGGATTAAAAGTTGAGCGGTTCGGATCGGTCGTTTGGACTTTCAAAATGAAAATACGGCGTGGAGTACCAACGCGTTTTACTCTATGGAGTAGCATAGCTCATCTATATATATATATATATATATATATATAGTGCTGGGCTTAGCTAAGCCATGGTGTAAAACGACTTGGTGCTCCACGCCTCATTATTTTCATTTTGAAAATCCAAACTACCGATCCGAACCGCACAAGTTGTTCTCCATATTGAAATGTGCTTGGAGACCAAATTTTACATTTTTTGGAATTTTTTTACTATTTATTAAGCCACTTTGAAAATCACTGATCCGGCGGTCCAGAAATTTTTACAGTTTTTTACTGTTCATAAGGATTTTCAGATTTTCAAAGTGGCTTAATAAATAGTAAAAAAATTCCAAAAAATGTAAAATTTGGTCTCCAAGTACATTTCAATATGAAGAACATGTTGGAAGGTTCGAATCGACTATTTGAACTTTGAAAATGAAGATATGGCGTGGAGTACCAAGTCGTTTTACACCATGGAGTAGCCTAGTCAGACTCTATATATATATATATATATATATATATATATATACATATGAGTGAGGCTATGGTGCTATGCATAGCACCAATGGCTAGTGTACTACGGCTCAATATGGTACTTTTTAAAATCCTAACGGTCGATCCGACCGTTCAATGTGATATCCATATGAATATGTACTTGCAAACTAAATTTTATATTTTTTCGAATTTTTTTACTATTTTTTTAGATATGTAGAAAAATCAGTGTTTTTTGAAAATTCTGGACCATCAAAATTCTACCTATCTGAAAAAATAGTAAAAAAATTCAAAAAAATATAAAATTTAGTTTGCAAGTACATATTCATATGGTTATCACATTGAATGGTCGGATCGACCGTTAGGATTTTAAAAAGTACCATATTGAGCCGTAGACCGTAGTACACTAGTCATCCGTGCTATGCATAGCACCATAGCCTCACTCTATACATATATATAGAGATGGGCTATGGTGAGTTGTGAAGGATCTTGTATTACTTCACGCTCAAATCTCCGTTTTCAAAGACCAAACAGTCGATCCGAACCGCTCAACAAGATATCCATTTTGAAATGTGCTTGGAGACCAAATTTTACATTTTTTGGAAAATTTTTATTATTTTTTAAATATTTCAAAATTACTGTTTTTTATGGTCTAGAACCATTCAAAAACAGCAGTTTTCTACCTATCTAAAAAAATAGTAAAAAAATTTCCAAAAAATGTAAAATTTGGTCTCCAAGCACATTTCAATATATCTTGGTTCAGATCGACTGTTTGATCTTTGAATATGGAAATATGAGCATGAAGTAAAACAAGATCCTTACTTCGCAACTCACAATAGCCCATCTCCATATATATATATATATATATATAGGAGTTGGCGACTGTGCTACGCATAGCATAGAGGCCTCCGTGCTACGGCTCAATATTTGGGTTTTCAAAATCCTAACAGTTGATCCGAACCGTTCAATATGATCTCCATATGAATATGTATATGCAAACCAAATTTTTAGAAATTTTACAATTTTTAGTGTACTTGCAAACCAAATTTTACAATTTTAAGAAATTTCAAAATCCTAACAGTCGATCTGAACCGTTCAAGTTGATATCCATATTAAATTGTGCTTGGAGACCAAATTTTACAATTTTTAGAAATTTATTACTATTTTATTGGAATTTTTTAAAATCACTGATTTTTTATGGTCCACGATTTTCTGAAAAACAATGATTTTAAAAAATTCCAAACAAAAAGTAAAAAAATTCTAAAAATTGTAAAATTTGGTCTCCAAGCACAATTTAATATGGAGATCAACTTGAACGATTCGGATCGAAGTTTTTAACTTTTAAATTGAAAATATAGACGTGAAGTAAAACATTTGCTTTACTTCACGAAGTACCGTAGCCCAACTCTCTCTCTATATATATATATCAACAGTTGAATTAGTATAATGATTTCGGCAAATATATTCTCATCATGCCTCATCCATAATTCACATTCTTAAGAATATAGATGACTCGTCAAAGTTGGAGAATTGAATTATTGGTTATGAACTAACTAAATCGGGGTTGTCAATGGACATCAGATCAAATTCGGTACAATTCAATTTACATTTAGATTTTCATATACAATTTTAAAATTCGTTCAGATAAAATGCACACAAATCTTGACGCGTGTCTAACAGCTCTGATCGGACATTAAACCAAATTTGGGCCAATGCCTATCGAACCACCACCACTCCAAGAACTAACTGATTAATTATGATAACGACTTGTGGTTCAAACACTATTGGTATCGAAATTAAAGTGGCCCATTGTCGGCCCAATTGGAATCTCAAAATAATTTTCCAATTTCATCTCTCTGGTTTTGAATCTGTTGGATTTGAGTTTTCATATTCAAAATTAGTACCCACTTTATGTAGGTCTTATTGGGCTATTGGACTCTGGACATAATACATAGCTTAGACATAATTAATGCCACTGAATCGATCGTCAACATCTCTTGCCTCTCTTCTAACTCGACTATATATTCCCTATTTTAGGATAGTGATATAATGTTATTGGGACATATCCCAGTTTTTATGAACACTTTATATTAACAAGGGGAGTGTCTTCTTTTTTCTTTTAGCTTTTCTCACAGGTGAGGTTTATTCTGTCAAAAGGATATTTTTCTCTTGTTTTTTTGTTATTCTTTTTCAAATGCGCGTGGATACTGCGTTCATCTGTCGTCAAAAAAAAAAAAAAAATTTGTGTGCTATATATTTAATGGGCCATGTACATGAAAGGTGAGATAAAAGAGTCCCCAATGAGACATATATATATGAAAAAACCAACTATTATCTGTATTGTCTTTTTGGATAAGTCATGCATATATCTTATGACCACAAGGGTAATAATTTTGCTTGTCACATAAAAACTGATGGCACTAATTTATTTCATGAAATGATTTTTATAGTATGTGAAAAAGCATTTCAATTTCTTAATATAATGCATTACCCTTAGCAACACACATGCATGCACGATACTAGTACATAAATATATAGAACGTAAGAATATAAATTCCAAGTTTTTTTCTTGTATCAAATTAAGCAACTAGGTAGTCTGAAAATTTGCTCTCTTGTTGTAAATGATCGTTGGTATAAAAAACGTGAAAGTTTGACTACAGGGATCAATCAACAATGAAATATTTGTTTTTCTTATTTATGGAGATCAAATATAATTTTTTTAAAAAGGATACTTCATATAAGCATTATTAAAATATATATATATATATATATATATATATATATATATATATATATATTTGACACATTCCATCTTACAAAATAAAACAACAATATCCATACACAGCTAAGGCCCGCCGGAACACCAAGGATCAATACAATGGAAATTACATTTTTGAACAGCTGACAACAGTTTGACCCATTAATGCTTGTTATATTCCTAAATTGTTGCCAATTCAAGATACATCCTCTCTTTAGCGAAGAAAAATGTTGTAGAACTGGCTTTCATAACCCTCTTTTCTTCAGCACAAAAATAGGAATCGAAACTAGCACCCAGGAGGTAGCGAGCTTCGCCTGTAAGTCCCATCCAGTGAATAAGGCAGGAGCCCAGTTCTTAGGATTATAATTATATACATTTATGTTATAATAATATCTATCAACAGCGTAGAGTGCAGATATGCCCATAGTGAATGCCACACCCATGAATAAGGCACCACACCAAGAACTTCATCGCAATGTTTCTCTTCCGAGGGACCACACACAACAAAAGCATCATAACACTAACAGATAAAAAAAGCACAACCGTGTCACATAATTGGAAGTAATTTAAAGAATCGCCAAGGACAGGTTGACCTTTAGTCGTTTGATGATCCATATCATCAGGTTGAAATCCTCCTGGAGGCTTTAATTAATGCTGCTTGGAAGGTGACAGTCGCCACCAACGTTGCCACCAACAATAGAATTTGCCGATCGTACCTCTTTTCCTTTTTTCTCCTTTTGCAACTCTAAAGTTCCATTTTCTATGTCATTTTCGGTGCCGAGAAAACCGCATCGCCACAGTGATGTTTTTCGTATTAGTATTGGATTTGAACTGCCACATGAAAACGAATCCCTGATGACAGGTTCTGCTTCAGACAACACTTCAGCTGCAGTCTTTCCCCCAGCAGCTCGTATCATCTCTCCAAGGACGAGATCTCCATTCTGCGGCCATGATCCCAACAGAACATCGAGTGGAGTTAAGGATGCCAAGTTCATGATGTTCACATCGATGGCTGATTTATTCAACAACAATTTGATTACCTGAGATACATGGGTGCAATTTGTTAAGTACATGCTTAGAAAGGCATCAAGGATGAATATATTTATCAGAACAAAAGCTATGGCTTAATGATAATTGTTTGCTTGCCACGGCATCATGCAACATAGTATTTCCTCTGTCGTCCTTTGCATTAAGGTCATTCACCCGGTCGATCAAGAACTCAACTGTATCAAAAGAATTATATTTGACAGCCAAATAAAGTATAGTTTCTCCACTATTTGTAAGCCTATGCACTGCCTCCGCACAGGCTTCGACTAACTCTTTGACGATTACCGTCCTTCTTTTCTTGACAGCAATATGAAGTGGCAATAGCCCTTCCTGTGTCTCACTTAATAAACAAAGATCCCTGCTAGCCTGCATAGAAAAATAAACTTTGATTACAACCGTAATAACGTGAAGGATTGCTGATAACCAGATATATGTTTACAAGTTAACGGTACATTCTATATAGTAGTGGTGTACTTTTCATGGCAATAAAACGGGCTTCTGCCTTTTTTTTTTGAAAAAAAAGTGAAACTTGAATAAAGATACATGATGAATAATTAAACATTACGATCTAATATTATAACAAAATATTAAATTTTCAAGTACCTTTGAATGAAGAAATTTCCAACATGAAAAGAGGAATTCATTCCGATTTTGACAAGGAACTATTCTTTGACCGGTTGAGGCCTAAAAGCTCAATCAAATATACATAGGAACGTATATAGTCCAATTTTTATTGGTGGTGTTTGGTTGAGACCTAAACTTTAGGTCTGTCGATTATTCCAATTTTGTGATTCATGTTTGATTGAGGTTATTTTAAAGTCATGTTATGGCTTAAACTATTAAAGAAATAATATCACCTAACGAAGAGAGGAGAGAAAATAATTGGATAGTCACTGACAGTAGGACCATAGGATGACTTGGTTTAATTTTAGGGCCTAATTTTAGAGTTTGAGACCATAGGATGACTAACTCTTAAACCATCTCTCAAGATGGTTTCCTTTTAGGGATTAATTTTAGCGTTACGCCTAGTTAGATTGGCCTGGTTCATCCACGTTTGGTGAACTATATAACTGAGGCCCAAACCAAACACCACCAATATTATTAGTATTATTACAGTTATTGTTGTTGTTGTTATTATTATATATTATTATTATTATTATTATACTATTATTGTTATACAACTTCCATATATATACTGATGTTGGTCCAAATATATATATATATATATATATTAGAGTCCGACTAGGCTACTCCATGGAGTAAAACGACTTGGTACTCCACGCCATATCTTCATTTTCAAAGGTCAAATAGTCGATTCGAACCTTCCAACATGTTCTCCATATTGAAATGTGCTTGGAGACCAAATTTTACATTTTTTGGAATTTTTTTACTATTTATTAAGCCACTATGAAAATCTGAAAATCCTTATGAACAGTAAAAAACAGTAAAAATTTCTGGACCGCCGGATCAGTGATTTTCAAAGTGGCTTAATAAATAGTAAAAAAATTCCAAAAAATGTAAAATTTGGTCTCCAAGCACATATCAATATGGAGAACAACTTGAGCGGTTCGGATCGGTCGTTTGGATTTTCAAAATGGAAATAATGAGACGTGGAGCACCAAGTCGTTTTACACCATGGCTTAGCTAAGCCCAGCACTATATATTAACCTCGTTGGCATATGATGCAACTAATTTTGCACGATCATATTTTATCATGTTTGTATATAGCAGCATTTATTTAGAGGTCAGTACAAATTAGAAGCTTTTTCTTTATATTAATAGCATTAATCCTTAAAATGATAAGTACAGGTGAAACAAACAAGTTGCCATCAATTCCATTCAATTGATCTTTAACTAACACTACTACAGAAATGGTCATTGTACACGGCACATTGTACACGGACTTGGCAATTTTATAGAAAAAACCGTGTAGAAGTTGTAATTTTTTGGATGCCTGAAATATCTGTAGGATCTCTACACGGATATTTACAAAAGAATCAGTGTAGAAAGACGTGAGAGAGCTACACGGACGTTTACTAGAAAATGTACACGGCTTATTGTTTAAATAACAGTGGAGAAAGCCTTGAGAGAGCTACACGGATATTTAATTAAAGAACCGTGAAGAAAGGTAATAATTGTACACGGATGTTTGTTTAAATGACCGTGTATATAACCCGTAGGAGCTACACGGATGTTTAATAAAGAGCCGTGTATAAATGTCGAATTTGTACACGGTTTTTTGTTTAAATGACAGAGTAGAAAGCCTTGAGCGAGCTACACGGACGTTTAATAAAGAGCTGTGTAGAAAGGATATTTTAGGTTTTTTGTTATATAAAAGGCCTTCTCCCCAGCGCCGTTTTGATCAACTTATACTCTCCCCTCTCACAGTTAACAATTGGGTTGAGATGTAGGTTTATCAATTGTTTCAGATCGCAAAATTAGATCGATATGAGCTACTGTTTTGGGAGCTCACAGATGAGCGATCTGGTACAATTGATAACCTACATCTCGAATTCCCATGCGATCGAAGTATTGAAAAAAAAATTATCTCTCTATTCTGATCAATTTTACTGGACGAAGAGTTGGGTGAAGAGTTGGGTGAAGGACCTTCAGAGCCGGATGAAGAGGTGAATGTGACCTTCAGAGCCGGATGAAGAGTCGAATGAAGAGTCGGAGATCATCCGACTCTTCATTCGACTCTTCATCCGGCTCTGACGGTCCTTCATCCACATCTTCCCTTTGCTCTGAAGGTCCATCATCCAACTTTTTACTCAACTCTTTCTTTAGTAAAACATGTATCTTCACTGTAAACCCTACTGGCACCAAAAGGAAAGAACCACCCTATTCTAGTCCTTAATGGAAATTTTTAGTTTACAATATGACTTTTTATTCCAACTTTTGTAATGCTCTAATTTTGTATAATTTAGGGTACATGAATTTTTAGTTTAAATGTCTTCCTCTGGTTTGGAAATTGTTTGTTCTGAAAAACATAGGGAAAAAAACTAGCTGACAGACAAAAAAAAAAAAAAAAAAAAAAACAAATGATACACGGACGTTTAATAAAGAGCCGTGTAGAAACGAGAAATAGTACACGGATTTTTGTTTAATTAACAGTGTAGAAAAATAATTCGATGACTGTTTATATAAAAGTCTGTGTGTCTTTCTACACGGATTTATAGCTAAATATCCGTGAAAACAAAGATACTTGCTCGAAATAATGGAAGGCTAAACCAAAAAAAATAAAACAAAAATTAGGGAAAAAAAAAGAATTCTAAATGTCCGTGAAGAAAATTTATCTTTTATATTACACACGGTTGTTTATATAATTGTCCGTGTACAAAGGTTATCTTTTATAAACGGCTACATATGTAAAAGTCCGTGTAGCTCTCGTAATGCTTTTTTTTACACGGATTTATAGATTATCATCCGTGTAGAAATGTTATTTTAGGGTTTGGAACTATATAAAAGGCCTTCTTCCGGCGCCGTTTTGATCAATTAATACTTCTCTCTCTCTCTCTGTATTGAATTGGTCTGATTTCTGCGCACAAGGAACGAGGCCGGATCTGAGATATAGCTTGGAAGTTAATTCGCATTCTCCTCTCTATTGCCAAGGTTAGTCATACATATATATATTTCCCTCTTCTTTATCTAATTTTCTGTTACTGATTAATATTGCTTAATTATTTCTGTCAATTATTATTTAATGCTTGATTTGTTAAGATAATGTAAATAATTAGTGTATTGTGGTCCAATAACCGACCTACTGATGCTTTTAGGTCCATGCCCGTTCAAAATTAATCCAATAGGGATTAATTTTGGATAGTCCCCCGTTTGGGACTGCTCTCTGAATATTGTGTCTCATTTAGGATGTGAACACGTATTAGCGGGATTTAATTAGTATTTGAGGAAAGTTCGACAGTATTTCTCCTTATTGCTCCTACGAGTATGTGGTTTTTACGCATACTTAGGGAGTTAAGGAGAAATGCTGCCGAATTTTTCTCAAATACTAATTAAATCCCGCTAATATGTGTTCACATATGAGGCATAATATTCAAAGAGTGGGTTAGGATTGTAAACCGGCCCTTTATAAGCCAAGAATTTGGAACAATATATATGCTGACCACCATATATGTTTAATTGGAATTTTTTTTTTTTTACTTTAATTTACAGATGGATCGAAGTTGGATGTACGAATTGCGACGTGATAGTGCAGAATACTTGGCTCGCGTTGATGAGTTCCTAAAATTTGCTGAGAGTTATAGAGTGGACAGAAAAGAGAACAACATCTTGTGTCCTTGTAGAGATTGTAAAAATTATATAAGATTTGGGGATTCGGAAGAAATTAGAGCTCATTTGATTTGTCGGGGATTTAAGAAAAACTATACATGTTGGTTTATGCATGGTGAGAAAATTGGGGAATGTAGTGGAACCAATAGAAATTTTGTTTTGGACGAGAATGATGATAATGTAGAAACTGTTGATAATTTTGAATTTGAATGCAACGATGATTTTGAGAATGTCGAAAATTTCGATAATGCTGGGCTTGATTGCAACGAGGATGATGAGGTGGAGATTGATGAAAATGCAGAATACAATTTTACTGAGAATCTAGAGGACATGTTACGTGATGTGGAAGATGAAATTAGTGATAAAAATTTTAAAAAATTTCAGTATCTGTCTAATGAATCTAAAAA
>JAJGRX010000299.1:0-24133 GCA_025461125.1 Carex kokanica
AGATGTCGCTGTCTGTGGCTTACCTATGACCGGTAAAATATTTTTTGTTATTAATTTAGATTTAATGCAAATATATGTTTATCTAACATCTATGTTTACAGGACGGGTCATTTTCGAACATACCGATGATAATTGGTCACAATTGATCGAAGATTGCGTAGGACATGAAGTATATGGTTACGAAGATAGTGATGATGAATTTTTTTATACAAAGTGGTGCACAAAGGCGAACCCAACGAGATAAAAAACATCAACATCAATATTATAGGGCTTAAATGGTTGAAGGACCACTTTGGTATGGAATTAACACAGTTTACTGACCAGGCGACAGTCGACCGATACACCCGAGCATATTGCATGGACTTGTTCGAGTATGTAATGTTTCTTGAAACGAGTTCAAGTTCTGTCCCGATAATGTACTTGTAGTTCTTAGAGAATTTGGGACCTCGGGATGTTGACTACAATTGGGGAGGTGTTGTGCTTGCCTGCCTGTATCATGAGTTGTCTCGGGCTTGCAAACTGCCAACAGCTTCGATTAATGGTCCATTACTACTACTCCAGATGTGGTCTTGGACTCGGATTCCTATAGGCCGGCCCAGACCCAAAAATGATTTACCATTTGGCGACGAAGTCATATTGGAGAGACTGTCGTTTGAAGCAAAATAGATTATTTCGCACGAATTTGTTGGCAACCCTGTGAAAGGTAAATCTTATTATTAAATATTATGTGTTCAATATAATTTAGTGTTGATTCAATATGTAACTGGCATGTTTTTACAACTTAGGCATATCGCAATTTCAGAATCAATTTGAGCGTTTGAAGGTGGATGTTGTCAATTGTATGTCATATGCGAGTTACTACCAGTATCTACCTTGGCGCGAGATAAGAGACTAGGTTGTGTTTACATGTCGCTTGTGATGCATCCATTTCTGGGAGTTAGAGATGGTCTTTCCTGAAAGGGTTATGCGGCAGTTCAGATTATTTCAGACAGTTCATCTGCCGGCTCCACTACTCTTTACATATCTTGAAGACCTACACGGATGGAGCCGGGGGATTGATTTGGAGTATGATGACGAGCTCTCTGCGGACTGAACCATGCAATTTGCGAATTATATCAAGACAGAACCCATTGAAGCTGAAGTTCATGGACCTTATGACGTGGATAGGTAATTTAGAATTTGGAAGGATTAATTAATTATTTATTAAAGTGTTTGTTACACCAAAAGGTATAGTACAAAGTTTCAGTACAGTAAACTGTACTTTTTAACCTTAAACACACTTTTCGGTTCAGACTGCAAGTATACAATGCTATCGAGCAGTATATTATCGGGTATCGATCACAGGGACGGTTCAGATTTTATCTAGAATTCTACTTAAATTAAATAAAGACTAGAAGTTGGAAAAGGTTGGTTTTGGTTCTTAAAGTTCCTAATAGTTCGATGACAATAATTAAATGCAAGAAAGTAAAAAACTTAGTTTAAATCAGATGTAAAAAGACGTTTCCAGGGTTATGACTTCATCTCAGTTCTGCCTCGAGGTGCCCGGTCCGTGTAGTGTTCTACACGGGCCGGGTACTGTCGTACACGGTCCGTGTGGCCCTCGAGTGAATGCAGCAGTTATTGTTTCTTTGTTTTGTTCATTTGTGTAGGGTTCTACTGACCAGACCTAATGTCTCTAAACCTCAACTGTCGTCTGTTGGTTTATTAACTTGGTATGGAATTGCAATATATGCCCTCGTCGGGTTCTAGACCTCAACTGTCGTATGTTGGTCTGAATTACCTAGTTGCTTGTTTGTATACTAAAGGTAACCTCATTCCGTCGATATGAGAAAATGTTCACCTGTCGGTTACTACTTGGTTTCACCTTTCGGATCACTAATCCTACCTCATGTACTTAGTTTGGTTAAAAGATTATAAGGGCCAAAGTACCTTCTAGATGTGATCATTCATCTAGTGGTAAACCAATAAAAATCAAATAACTTACGGTAAGCAATTAAAATCAATCACAATCAAGCAAACACAAATTTCAACAAAAGAATCCAATAACTAACATGCAAAACAAAACATTCGATTACATCACAACCCTAGAAACTAAGAAATCTACTCAGACATAGTTCTAAAACAGATAAAAGAAGTAATAAAAGATTAGCCATGACAAAACCAGAAGAATAAAGAAGATCCGTCGAAAACTTGTGTCTTTCGCTTCTCAACTTCGTCTCCAAGCTTAGCCGTCAAGACCAAACCTAGAAAATGCTTCTCTGCTCCAGAATGTCCTCTCTGGTGCAAGAAATCCCGCTTATATGCTCTTCTGGTCGACCTTCCATTAATTAGCCTTGTTTCCAAATTCTGGATTTGTTTCCGGAAATGATTGACACGGCCTGTAGAATTCTACACGGACCGTGTGCTTGTTCTTCCTGCGGTCGAGTCAGCAGTTCTCTGTGGTCGTGTCATCGGTCGAGTCGAGGTTGACACGGCCCGCATAAGGTGCTACACGGACCGTGTAAAGACTTATAAATTCCAGATTCCTTCTCGATTTCGCCCGATTCCTGCAGAATAAGAATAAACTTGCAGCAGTACCACATTCTATATATATTCAATGAATTATAACCGAATTAATAGATTTAAACACAGGTTTTGGTACGAATTTAAGGTCAAAATATAGATATGAATGCGAGATATCAGTGTTAATTAATGTAAAATTTCATTTACAGGAATCCCGAGTATATGGATTGGATTTTTGAAAATGGCATGCTCATAGTTTATCTTGCTCAAAACAACGAAGAAATTCTGAGCCAGTCAGTGCCAGCACCAGAAGGAGACGTAGGAGATCTCGGGTATGTCTCAAATGTCAAAATCCAAGCTCGTACCGTAAGTATTTTATTCATTTTAATTTTGGACCTCAATTCATTTTATTTACGAACTTCTTGTTAGTACTTCATTTAATTTTTTTTTTCTTGTAGAGATTCCATCAGTTGAAATACACAGCGAAAGGAATTACTATGGTGAAGACACCTAGACAGAAAGCTTTCGGACTTCTAACGCTTGAACATTGTCGTGATACTCTAGACGATCTTGGCCACATCACACTGTTCAAAGCCATGGTTGAGAAGGCCGGACTTCAAATTTGATCTAAGATGCATCGATATCAGTGATGATAATCCAACCCGTTGTCCGATGAATCCAGAGGTCCAAGTTCCTCCAGTGAATTAGGAACTCTACCACTCGCTTGAATCCATAATCATAGACGGTTGCAATCTAGGAGATGAAGCGTCGCCATCAGCAGTGCCTCCGAAACGGAATACTAAAAAACCCAACAAATATAGCAACTCGAGATTCTTTAGGACTAGAAGCAGAGAAGACGAGGATTGATTTATGTATGTTTTTTAGTGTATATGAACAATCCAACTAATGCTTACACTAAGTAAGGAAAAAAATTAACAAAAAATGCATCTATCTTAATTCGTCTCTAACTTGGCCGATATCTTTAATATATGCAATATGCAAAAATACAAAAATATTAATACAAACAATTCGGCCATTTCTCTTAATTCGGCTATGACTTTAATACACTCGGACTTATATACAAAAATATAGATTATGGATTCATAAATTCATATGAAATCTCTTAATTCGGCAATGATTATGAATTCTCATAAATTCGACCATTTCTCTTAAATTCATAAATTCATAAATTCATATAAAAAATATAGATTATGAATTCTCTTAATTCGGCCATTTCATAAATTCATATATTCATATTAATTCGGCAATGATTGTGGATTCGGCTATGCAATATTTAATATATTCGGACTCATAAATTCATGTAATTCGGCCATTAATACAAAAATATTAAGACAAACCAATTAATTTCATTACAAGAATTCATAGTTTTATATAAATTCATAGTCTTAAAAATATAGAATTTCAAAAATATTAATACAAATAATAAGTTCATAACATTAATAATTCACCGTTCTTTTCGTCTAAATAATCTGTTCATCAGATGACCAACTGACCGGCTACCAGATGGTCGGCTTCCGGATGCCTGACTACCATATGCCCCTGTTTGACTACTAGTGGCCTGGATTACTAGCATACGCCTCTGCCCAGGCACCAGATATGCTTCTTCATTTTCCATCAGTTGCCTCTGCCTAACTAGCATACGCCTCTGCCCGGGTACCAGATACGCTTCTTCGTCTTCCATTAGTTGCCTGTACCTGACTACCAGGTGCCTCTGCCCAGGCACCAGATACGCTTCTTCGTCTTCCATCAGTTGCCTCTGCCTGACTACCAGGTGCCTCTGCCCGGGCACCAGATACGTTTCTTCGTCTTCCATCCGTTGCCCCTGTATAATACGGACAGAAGAATAAGTAAGTGTGTAAAATCTTCAAATATTAAATATGAACTATCACTCTTATAATTTCCAACCTGAAGATCTTGTTCTATTGGATCCCTCTGAACGTTGTACTCCACTGCGCAGCCTGATTCGAGCTTCCATATCATCCATAGAATTGGGAATTCACTTGTGCTTCCTCCTACCCTTATTAATTTTATTTGGGTCCGGCCTGATTGTAGGTGCTCCCACCTCATATGGCTAATTGGAGGTGTTACCAAAGCTGTGAAACTCACCTGTCCATGTGTTGACATAATTTTCTACGCTATAATAGTGACTAACATAGTGACTTGGATTTAGATGTCTCTGACAACACACCGATAGGACGTGGTTGCAAGGAATGGCAGTAAATTGCGGTTTTTGACACTCACAAGTAGGCATTCCTCCCACCCCTTCTGGAAATTTAACTTCATACTTCATATCTCCTTTCACTCCCTACACTCAAGATAAATCAAGATAATTAAATGTTACAATTTACTAATTTTGTATGAGATTTAAGTAAATAGCTGACATACCGTTCTGACGACTCCATCGTGAACTACAACCTCATAAATGTTGGGTCCCATTGGTATCACTCGGTGCTCCTTTGTTTTTTTTAATCTGATGTGCTAAAGCTGATAATATGTTTGCTGATAATCTCATTCCGCTTTGAAGCCACTGTTGAGCAACCGCACCTCTTTTTGACATATCAGTCCACAACTTTGTAGAATGTGCGCTCAACTACTACAGTTACAAGCAGTTGGCGAGCCACTCGAAATACGTTGTTCAAGGATTTTGATCTGTTCGTAGTCATAATACCCCACCTATTCAGGCATCCGTCATAACATTGTGCCCATTTATGGAGTTGCAAAGGCTCCTCCTCGAAGTTTTGCACCTTTTTACCACACCACATGATGTACTGATAAGTAGTAATACTCCTACCTTCTATCAATTTCATACCTTCATTAAACCTCCACGGTTTCATCTTACCCACAAATTTCCTGAAAATATTTTTTTATTCCTTGGTCCTTGCACAGCTTGTACACATTTGTCGAAATATATTGAGAACATAATCGATGAACTGCTTCACCCCTTTCCTCATACCACCCTAGATCAGGTCGATCAAACACTGAACAGATTGCAGCATGCTGGTCTGATATAATACATATCCGACCAGGTTCGACAACCTCTTCGCGTACGAATTGCATAAACCAGCCCCAATTGGATGAAGTCTCCTTTTCCACAATTCCGAATGCTATTGGTAGTAATTGTTGTTCTGCATCATAAGCGCATGCTATAAATAGTTTTCATTTATACCTACCGGATAGGTGTCCGGCATCTACACTGATAACTGGCCGGAGATATGGCCAGGCCTGAATGCATGGACCGAAAGCCCATACCACACGTGTGAAAATATGGATGCCTATACGGTCCGATGGTTCATGCTCAATTCTGTATTTTGTGCCTAGGTTAGACCTCTGGATTGCACCAAGCAGAGAAGGTAGCAGTTCATATGCTTTCTCCCAAGAACCAAATAGATCAGCAATAGCCAGCTCCCTCTCTCTCCAAATCTTGTTATAGGAAGACTCTACTGTTTTGTGCGCACCTCTAACTGCAACTCGACATGCTTTTATTGACATCTCCAAGTCCTCCATAAGACCAGGCTTGCTTATATCTACAATCATCCTGGCAGTCATCTGACGACTGTCTACTGTACAAGCAATGCTGTAACAATTGTCTCGTATGAGTTTGTTGGAATTATCCAATTGCCCGTTTTAGTGGTTTTTGCGTATAACCGCCATGGACACCCCTCCGCTCTACATATTACCACATAGGCACTACGATTGCTCTGGATTTGTTGTAATTCTAAGTTATTATCCATGGCAAACCCACCAAACTTCTTTTTAAGTTCGACTTTTGATTGAAACATTTGTCCTACTGAAAATAGACCGTCGATTCTCGGTGAATAACAAAAAAATGCTTCATTCTTGTACGGTATCGGCACATCGTCATTAAATACCGGACAAGGATGTTGCAATCCCCAATTAATAAAGGAAATAGACGCTTGCCACTCCTTCATTACATCTTGCATCCTAATCTCATCCTCCATTTCGGCCATATCATCTTCCCCGACAACTGAGTCACCAAGGTCAGAGTTTGTGTCTGAGTCAGTATCATTATTCAGCTGGTCAAAATAATTATACAAATCATCCGGGTATTTCGGGGGGTCATCACAATATATGGGTGAATTGTTCACTGCTATGTCTCTGCTACTTCCAGGTACACTACCCGGGTATGGGTCATAATTGGTCTGACTAACAACTGGTACAGACTCAACCACTAATTCAAGAAGTTTAAAATTCAGTACCGGAGTGGCATGTCCAAGCACCATCCGCCATATCATTTCGTGGTCTATGTTAAATAACTGATATTTTTCTGTTGAGCCAGGTGGTGCCGTGTTCAAACGTGCCCTGATTGTCATATCGAACTGGCCAGGAAGCAAACGAATGCCAACATATATATGTCTTCTTAGCTCATCAAGACTGGTTGAGTTAGTAACAGGAAATGTACAGGTCAGTGCGTCTGAAATTGCGCGTCTGTGGTACACATTTATTATTATTTCAGACATTTCCTGAACATAAAATTTCACAATCAACCTTTGATATCATTTTTAATTTTACAATAAAAAAATCATAATTGTAAAAAAAACTTACTAAGTTCTTCAGACGAAAGCTAAAAACACAATGTCGGAGCCGATTTGTAGATAACAAAAAAATTTAACACTAAAACTCTGGACATTTTCAGCTGGAAGAAAAAAAAATTCTCAAATACTCTGCTCTCAGCTTGCTGCTCACAAAAAAAAAAACCAAGGTTGCGTCTGGCGTCTGCGGAGAAGAGAAGAAGGAATATATAGGAAAAATCGAAAAAATGGGGAGGAATCGAAATCCCAATTCAGTTCCCAAAGAAAAAGGGGGAGGAACCAAATTGGGATCTCAGTGCCAAGTCTTTACACCAAAGGCTACACCATTTTGCAGAAAAATTGTGAAAAGGGGGATGGGAACCGAAATGCCAATTCGGTTTCTGGGGAAAAAATAACTGGGAACCGAATTGGCATCTCGGTTCTTATGGTTTTTGTAAATCTCGGACTAATCATGTTGGTTTGCTAATTTTGTTTTTTTTTTTAATTATGATTTTTAAAAAAAAGTCCACCTTCTTTCCCTTCTATAACGGTGATGATTAAATACTTTATTGTTCTTTACGTGCAGTGATGAACTTTATTGTTATAATTAATACGAGTCTGTGACAAACCGATTGGCCATGATGACAATTAAAACCGCTATAGTAGGAGTTATGATTTTCAATTTTATGGATGCGCCTTGGTTAGGAGGGACCGAATTTACAGCGGCAGCATATATCGATCGGTTCCAACGCGTTGTATGATTAATGCATCAAGCTATGCATATGCGCAACAAAGAGGGGATACAGATCTAGTCTCTTGTTTTAACCCTCTTTGACATGTAAACTAATAACTAGTAAAAATGCAATTTATCAGATTTATGCAAATTTGTGATATATATATAAAAAATTCAGTAGGATAATCCCTTGCTTGATTCAATGAATTAACCGAGAGACCTTGAACAGCCCGCATAATATATTTCTGGTAGACTGATAATAAATCATTTTATTATAATCACTTGTAAACTCTCTTTTAAAATGCAAAACATTGGGACATATTTTTTGCTGGTAAAGTTATCTGGGCAGAACAGGAAGTTAGGTCAGGTTATGGTTAAAGACAGACAATTAATAATGCTGGTCGACAAAAGATACTTGTTTGGGTACCATATATATATATATACAGAGTAGAACTAATAAGCTCACCAAACTCTTTGTGAGCTTAACTCAAACCTATCGGATACATTTTCAAACCGTTAGATGTTCATTCTATATTAAAATGTGCTTGGAGACCAAATTTTACATTTTTTTCGAAATTTTTTACTATTTATTAAGATGGTTCGAAAATCGTTGTTTTCCAATGATGCAGAATTTTAATAAAAATAGCGGCTTTCAAACCACCTTAATAAATAGTAAAAAAGTTCCAAAAAATGTAAAATTTGGTCTCCAAGCATATTTTAATATAGATTGAACATCTAACGGTTTGAAAATGTCGTTTGAAGTCAATCCGATAGGTTTTTGAGTTAAGCTCACAAAGGGCTTGGTGAGTTTAAGAGCACCTTAGTTCTACTCTATATATAGAGAGAGAGAGGGAGGGAGATGAGGGATCAAATTACACCTTTTTTGGTGACACACTTTGACACCTACCATTTTCAAAGTTCAAATAGTCGATCCAAACCATTCAGACCATTGAAAAACAACAATTTTGTAACCATCTTAATAAATAGTAAAAAAATTCAAAAAATGTAAAATTTGATCTCCAAGCACATTTTAATATGGTGATCATGTTGAACGGTTCGGATCGACTGTTTAGATTTTGAAATCGCAAATTTGATCTATAAAAATAACGGTGTCATGATGTGTCACCAAAAAAGGTGTAATTGGATCCCTCCTCTCTCTCTCTCTCTCTCTATATATATATATAGAGTAGGGCTATTGTACTTCACGACTTCACGCTCATACTCCCATTTTCAAAATCCAAAACGTCGATCCGACCGTTCAAATTGTTCTCCATATTGAAATGTGCTTGGAGACCAAATTTTACATTTTTTGGAATTTTTTTACTATTTATTAAGCTACTTTGAACATCGCTAATCCATTGTGAACAATAAAAAACAGTAAAAAAGTCTGGACCAATGGATCAACGATTTTCAAAGTGGCTTAATAAATAGCAAAAAAAATTCAAAAAATGTAAAATTTGGTCTCCAAGAACATTTCAATATGGAAAACAACTTGAACAGTCGGATCGACGTTTTGGATTTTGAAAATAAGAATATGAGCGTGAAGTAAAATATTGGCTTTACTTCGCGAAGTACAATAGCAAAATTCTCTCTCTGTATATATATATAGTACTGATGAGGTGAATTATTTTTTCTGGGAAAGAAACCGCACAAAAAAGAAGATTCCATTCGGACTATATATATTATTTTCTAAGAATTTGTTAAGCCAAACTACTATTAGTTATATATAGGAAAATGTTAATAGGCTACGATTAGCATAGAGGGCTTCTGTGATACGGCTCAATATTTGAGTTTTAAGATTCTAACAGTCGATCCGAACCGTTCAACATGATCTCCATATGAATATGTAATAGCAAACCAAATTTTACATTTTTTTACATTTTTTTTACTATTTTTTTAGATAGGTAGAAAATAACTTGATATGAAAATTATGTACTATTCAGATCAAGTGAATTTCTACGTATCTAAAAAAATAGTAAAAAAATTCTAAAAAATGTAAAATTTGGTTTGCAAGTACATATTCATATGGAGATCATGTTGAACAGTTCGGATTGACCGTTAGGATTTTGAAAATTCAAATATTGAGCCGTAGCACGGAGGCCCTCTATGCTACGCGTAGCACCGTAGCCAACTCCGTTATATATAATAATTAATTAAGGAGAATATTCGCATATATTTTGATATTTTTTTTATTTTTCGGTCCGGATATGATATATAATTACCAAAATTATAATTAGGATGTAAGAAATTAAGTAACCTCGAGATCTGATATGGCACAGCACGACACAGTACACTGACATGCCACAATGTATTAGTTACTTATTGTGAGTCGAGTGTTTCTTAATGTGCTCATCCGCTGCATCAATATAAAAAAATGGCAAAGTCATGACACAATATGCGAATTGATCTGGTCGTTCACAACACACGACACGGCAAATCCAGTACGTGATCACGTAACATGAACAAATATGACCAAACTTAATAATTCAAATTTCGGACAATATATATATATTTTTTTAACCCATCATTTTTTACAACATCATTTTTTATTTTTTTATAATTTTTTTTTTCATGTTTGTTGACTATTTTTTTTTTCTTACTTTAAGAAACTTAAATTTTGAAAAAACAAAAGCCAAATGTGATCAAACATGACTAAGTACGAAAAAATATTTAGAAATGTGTGATCAAATATGACTAACGTGACTAAATGTGACTAGTCACGTCACATTCGATAACAACATGACTTGGCCACGGCGTGAATAACGCATCGTGACAATTCTCTATGACACAATACGCCACTTAAAAACTTGATTTGATCAAGACACAGAAAGGTACATGATTCAAATTATGACGTATACAAAAGATATGCACTTTTCGCGAGGATAAAAAGTGACTTTTCGCGACGCTAAACCGTCATAAACGTACTTTTTCTTTTGCGACGGTACTTTTTGCGACGAAATTCCGTCGCGAAAAGTGCCTACTTTAGTTGCGGCATAATATGATATGAATTTACATCCTAAATATGATTTTTCTATAATATTAGAAAAGTTATATGTGATTATTATGTCTGGAATCTGAATTCAATCTTATAAAACCCCTATTCAAATGTGCGCCTTTAAAAATTTTAGATGCAAGCATCGTGATGTTTGTTTTGGTTGAGATAATGAGATCACTATCAAAATATATCTAGATATATTACTCCTACACACATCCTTTAAATTTTAGAGATATATCTCTGTTTTTTTTAAAAGAAGATAATTCTGAGGTCATAGGTTTTTGTGTAGCAAAATATTTATATTATCAATTTATCGTTGATATTATAAAATTTAATATAATATGCTAAATTTACCCACGTTAGTATCATGTATTTTCATGAGAGGTACAGCAGAGGGGAGCACATATTGAGGAGAGTTTAAATGTCTTTGTTTTTTGTGTCTCTATCGTACCTTTATCTTTTAAATACTAATAATTAAACTTTAAAATTCAAATTTCAAAATAAAACTGTTAGATTAGATCTATATCATATTCACTATGAACACATAAAAGATTACAACATATCGATTTTATTTTTATCGGTATTAAGAGCTTACAAAAATCATTGATATGGATAAATTTTGAACGTTGATTTTTCAATTTATTGATTCATGTAAAAACAAAACCAAGAAGTGATAAATTTGTTATGTGTATGTAGAGAAAATAATATAGATCACATCTAACAATTTTATTTGAAATATAAATTTTAAAATTATGCTTTTAGAAAATTAAAAAATAGAAGTATGATGGAGGTATTTGAACCCTCCTCTATTTTATTAAACTGTATTTAAATGTCAATACTTTTTATAAAAATATTTAATTTTACAATTTTTCACTGCCTTGGTAATATTTTATCCATCTGATATTATTATTTTATTATTTTATTTTATCCATCAAATTTTTCCATGCTCTTTTTAGTTAATTATTTAAAAGTGAACCAATGTGAATTTGTATACCTCTGAAATAATTTCATATAGTTAGGCGTGCTATTTTTAATTATATAGTTTTAGAAATTTGATAAAATTATTTTTTATGTCTAAATTTTACATGTTGGGTAAGATTTTTTTATATAAAATTATCACTCTTAAAATTTTATTTATTTATAAATAGATATTACTTTTTTTTCACTGTGAACAACAATTCTAGTTTCTGTGAAGAAAAATTGAGAGAATTATATACTCTCAATAAACAGAAATCCTAATTAGGGGCAACACCCAACACCAAACTCCATGTGAGCCCAGCCCATTACATAAAGTGGGTAAAAGTATCAGTTACCATATGCGGCCTTTTAGGCCCAATTATCCAAGTTTAGCTTAATTAGTTAAAACTTTAAAACATTTTCTTGATTGATTTAGGCACTCAGTACATTGGGAAATTAAAATTTTCCAAAACTGAATTATATTATGATTCTTGGCATCAATTATATATATGTCCATTCTACACTACACATTATAGTGTATTATTCCAGTCACATATGCATGCTTAATTAATATTAATTAATTAACTAAACGAGGTCGCTCAAGTTGCATCAATTTGGGGTTTAGAGTTTTGGATATTGGATCAAGGAATGGTTTGTCTGTCTTTTCTGGAACAACAACTTCGTTTCCCTACCAAATTAATACCACTCCCTCCACTATTTAATGTTTCATTGTTTTCAAATTTAACTAAAACTGTTCTCTCTCCTAATAATGCCTAATAATAAACTGGTTTGGCATTGAACATTTTTTTTTAATTCTTGTATAAAATCAATCTCAATTTTTTTTTTTTTTTTTATGGTTGAAATTGGATAATAACTCATGTACATGTTTCTTCACTTCATCAACATAATCGTATACCTGGTAATATTATTTAGTTACTGTTTCTCTTAACACTTCTGGATATGTAAATAAAATTTTCAATTGCTTTAAACTTTTATATTACTTTTACTTAAATCCTATAAAAATGCTTTTCCTCTTCCCGCCACTTTAGTAAATAAATTTGTTACTTATTATTTGAACTACTGTTGTATATTAATTGTACAGCATCTTTCTGCATATGCACTTTAGATTTCTTTGGTAATTTAACCAGAAAACCGAAATAAAATCATTTTGTTTGGATCGGTTAGTGTTCATTTGGGTAATGTTATTCGATTGATTTGGTTATATTCTTTCCAAACGAAATAGAACATTAGTTTCCCTATATTAGTTTGGTTTGGATCGACCATTTACACAGAGAGAACTAGCTAGTCTTGCTTGCACAAAGCAATGCAATTCCATCTGAAAATACAAAACATCTAAAACAGATCGATAACTGGCACATATATATATTTTGTTTGTTGATCAGGGATCCAAACTGTAAAACATTTTTGACAACAATGAACCGCTAAATAAGCGTGGTAACTGATAAGGCATATAGGTGATTTTATTAATTAACCAAAACCCTAGAAAGCTCACAGAAAATTACCAAACTTAGGTACAAAATTAGAATTTACGGATCGATACAGAAACTAAACTGGAGTTCTTTACTCTTGAAACGCTCCCTCCCTCACAACAGTTTGCAAAGTGTCTAGATCACTAAAATAACAGCTCAATTTATCAGCACAGAAATCTTTCTGTATTTTCTAATTATAAGGCTAATTTGGGTCTTAATTATATGCTACAACCTACCTGTTGTTAACTGATGGTGCTAGATGTGCACTTGGGTAATCCATCTCTACTAAGCTTGAATTGTCTACATTCTTACTATTACTAGGGTTTATTTGTTCTTCATTCCACTTGGTTCCAACTAACAAAGATCGCACTTGCTTCTGGAATTTGACCTAAAAGAAAAGAAAGATGCGATTATCTACTAAAAGTCGAAAACACGTATACTGACTTATCTGGTTATATATTGTTCAGTCTGGCTAATTGCATTCATGCATGCATGCACTCTGAAGTCAGATAATTAAGTCAGGTTTCATACTTTCATGCAGGGACAAATATAAACATTGCATTGCTAAGTATACTCAAGCTACTTACATACGGGGTTAGAAAGTAACGGACCTTTAATTACAGTATGTGCTAAATGAGTTTTGCTAAGGCAAATGAGAAATTTACCTTATTTTGCTTTGTTTGTGACAAATCATCAAGACAACAACAGACTAAAGCCATGGTTCCTGCAAATCAATTCCGTCCCGTTGTCAGAAATATATATATACATGTACACATAGATGGATCGGCTTATGGGCATGGATGCCTTTTATTAACGTCTACAGGTATAATATAATGTTCGAGACAACACTTGTTGAGAAAAATGTGACAACAAAAAGGACAGAAGTTGAGGAAAACAGAAAAGAAGTGAAAGTTCAAAGTACTTTGGTTTCAATGAACCAGTGTATTTTCCCCCACCATTTAGGAAAAAAAACAAAATAGAGAGATAGAGACTGAAAGTTTAGGGTACTAATCAACTGAAATAATCATCTGAATATTATTATTTGATCATTTTGTATGATACAAAGATAATTGACGGCATCAATTAATATCAAATTTCCAGATAACTCTGGAATCTTTTTATAATTTCATTTCTCTAATTAAAGAGAAAACAAAAGGAGCAATAATTGTGTTATGGAGTGTGTGAGTTCTGCTGGGTCCTGTATATATAATTAATCAAGATCAAAACCTGGATTCTCTTCTGATACGACCCTGCACGGTGACTTGTGCCGCAATACTGCAACAGTTTTTGACTGATAGGAACTTGGTCTGATTGATTTTCCAATATTATCTTCCATCTTATGATTCTTGTAACTTCTTGACTTCCCAATCATTGCAGTGGTTTGATGAACCTTTCCTAAATAGCCTCCAGAGTTGGGCTTGAAGGATACTTCAGCTTTATCACATCCTAAACAAGTGTGAGGAATTATATATGCAATTGAAAATTGGAAATCTTGCATGCAATGCAGCAAAAGTTAGCACAAACAGAAAAAACTTCATGCATTTACAAAGTTGAACCTAGCAAATTTCAGCTAACTTTGGAGAGGCACAAGAGCTTTAGGTTGAAATAATTTGTGCATTTGTTAGGAGTGGTTTTATCTTATTTAGGGGTACAAAATTTAACCTTACAAATTTGTAGCAATAGAAGTAGTAGTTTGAACTTACCTTCCTTGAGTGAGATAATGATGTATGCAAACGACGCCCTTCGCAAAAGCAAGTAGCAAGAGACAGATAAAGAAGCATGATAATAAAAAGAGATGACATGGTGGAATAGGTTGTAGTTCTTATTTATTAGTTGCTTCTTTTTTATAATTAAGTAAGACCAACGATCGATTTGTATTGCATTAGCTGCAAATAAAGAGATAATAGGTAGCTAGGAGAAGATCCTTTCCAATTGAAGGTGATAAGGAAAGGGGATTTCTTGCGGCTGTGTTATGGATATTTAAAATTTTAAGAAAGCAATAGGTAGGAGAATATCTAAAGATACTTCTGAGAAGCATTTTGTTGCCTTTATTGTGTCTCAAGTTGTATTCTAGACAAGTTGGAATTTGTGTTGAGGCGCCATTCCCTTAATTTATTTTGAAATTTGTAATTACCTGCTTTATGTATGGAGTTTATTTTGATAGCTTGACTGCAAAGTTATTCAACTCAAATACTAAATTAAATGAGGTTCTTAATTAATATATTATTGAAGTAAATGGTATACCTCGTGGACTTAATTTGATTGATATCTTAATGGTAACAATATAAATTATAAATAGAGCACATACGAAAAAGCAAAAATTCATGTTAAATAACATATAAACTTTTTGAATTGTGCGCCTAGCTAATACTATTAAGTATTAACTAAACATCCATAAAAAAAACAATTGGCAGCTATTAAGTTAAATGACTATTAAAATATATTGTTTCGAGAGAGATGCAAGAGATTGAGGAAGACAAAAGCAATGTCTCAACAAAAATGAACTTGATGCACGCGTAACAATGAAATTAAAAACGCCAAAAAGGCATAATAAATGAAGAAGAAACAGCACTGTTTATATAAAGAGCAAACCCCAAGGACTAGGGATGCAAACTCCCTTCAACCACGCATAATTGTCCGATCTTTGTACAATGCACAACTCCATGCATCAATGAATTAATGCATCTGTGATTATACAATGCAATATTACATCAATTCATGCGATAAACGAGTGGCTCTCATGTGCCTCATTGGACTCTTCTAAGTAATGGGACTATGGGAGGATAACACAGGATCAGCCTGTCTGAGGAAAGAAGACACAGCTATTATACAATGCATTACATCAATTCATGTGATTATACAATGCATTACATCAATTTATTTGCTAAGGATAACCATGATTTGGTATGAACTATTTCTCAAGTTTGAACTCTAGATAAGTTTAAAAGTTTAAAAACTCTTTCCCAAGGCTGCTGTGCTTGAAATTTTACTGGATTTTGATTTTCAGAATGACACTCCTGACAACATATTTTGATTTTCTATGTATACCTTTTTGAATTTTAGGTGTTTTCTGTACCTCTTAAAAGTTTTCACAATAATAGGCAATAATTAATGATGGGCAATTAGAAGTAAAAACTTGATCAAAGATAATATCTGAATCAGAGGTTGAAGAAGTTAAATTAATTGTGCTTTTTGTGACCATGTAGAATCTATATATGAACATGCATTAATTAGATGTGATTTAACGATTTGTGTTGTCAAAATAAAGTGCTTTTGGATGAGGATACTATTGTTGAAACCTTGAAGGCTGACAATTATATTTTGGTTTCATATTTATAATTTGCCCCAATTTTGCTTTTTTTGCTGTTTAGAAGTATTTGTTTTTTGTTGGGCGTTTATGTTATGATGTATGAACTTGTACATGTTGGAACTTGTGAGGTTCATAATATAGTTAGATTAGTTTTGGGGCTTTTTATGGGTTAGGATGTAATATGAACTTCATATTTTTTTAGTTTCCGAGAAGAAATGAAAACCGGTAGATATTATATCTGTTTTTTAATGGATTAAGATGTAATTAACCATGGCACTCTGAACGGACCTTTTTTTACAAACCATAATTAAAAAAGAGGAAAAAGAGGAGAGTTTAAATGTCTTCATTTTTTTGCCTCCATTATGTTTTTATTTTTAAAAATTAACTTGAATAATTCAAAATTTAAAACTTTGAAAGTCAAAATAAAACCGTTGGATATGATTTACATCATTTTAATTACCTATGCACGTGTAAAAAATTATGACATTTCAATTTTGTTTTGGTAATCATCAATAGCTTGGAAAAAACATACCAATGTGGATAATTTCTACACGTTGATTTTTCAATTTATTAATTCACATAAAAACAAAATTTAAATGTGATAATTTTTATGAGCACATAGAGAAAATAACATATATCACATCTAACGGTTTCATTTTGACGTTTATAATCTAAATTTTGAGTTGTTAACGTTTTAAAGATAGAGGCATGGGTGACTGCACATTTTAAAACACATTTGAAGGGATTTTTTCTTAGTAAACATAATTGAAACAAAGAATAATCAATATAACGGGTTATTACTTCTCCAAATTACAAAAACATCAAAACCGAGGAAAAAAATTTCGGTTACCCCCTTGTACACAACTAACGGTCACACAACCTCATCCCAACCCCATTCCACAAAAAAAGGGTAACTGAAATAATTTTTTTTTTTACTCCAATGTGAAAGCTGTGTGGCCTGGTGTGGTCCGGCGTGGCAAGAGGGTAACCGAATTTTTTTCTCAATTTTGATGATTTTTGTAATTTGAGAATTAATCAACCTGTTTTTTTTTTTCTTTTTTATTACGTTTTATAAAAATTTCTCATTTAAACCATCCTCATTAAAAAATTATAAGTTAGAGAACAAACATGATGGTTTTTTTTATTTTACAAAAATTATGAGTACCAAATAGGCTATTCGATACCTCCTGTTTAAATTCAAGAGATATAGAATAGCCTATTCGGTACCTCCCAATTTTACATTTTTATTTGGAAGTGCCCACAGAAGATTTGTATCACCCTTGTACCGAATAAGCTGTTCAGTCTCAAACCCAAATTCGCCACATAATTATGGCAGCGGAAACTTAAAAAAAAAAAAAAAACTTGTACCGAATAGCCTATTCGATGTAGAGTTATTCTAAGGGGTACATTTGGATGAGAGCTAGAATAGCTAGAATAGTGAAATTTGAGAATAGTAAATGAGAATAGAGAAAAAATAGTGATTTTTAGATTAGAGTGAAAATGATGCTATTCGGATTAGTAAAAATGTTGTTTGGATTATACATTTTGAATAGTGAATAGTTGTAACTGATAAATAATAGTGTTAACAAGGTACTAATTAAGAGAAAATATAGGCAAGTGTGGACTTAAATAAATTGTCACAACATGGAGATAACATAAAATGGTGTCAATTTTGTCATTTCGGTACTGTGTTAGCGAAAATTCGAGAATGAAGCATTTTTTCCTATCTCTCTTCACACTTCCGAATAGTAGTTATTCCAACATTTATAAGGAATAGAGAATAGCAGCTATTCCAAATTGCAAAAATATTGTTTGGATGCACATTGTTATTCCAAATATCCCCTATTCTAGTATAGCTTCTATTCTTGAGACATCCAAACATATCCCAGGGGTATATTTGGTTAGATTGAGAATAGGCTATTTTAGGAGTTAGGCTATTCGGAATAGCCTATTCAGTGTTTAGTTGAGTTAAAATAGCTAGAATAGTGAATCCAAATTTTTTGTCTTATTAAAATAAATTATTTCTAAGATTTTGAAATTTAACTATTCTAATAAGACAAACAATAGTTATTCTTAATTTAGCTATTCTAGCTTATTCTTATTTTATAACCAAAAATACCAAAAAGTCACACAATTAGTAGCGAAAAAAATATGACATAAAAAATATTGAATAGACTATCCGATATCCCTTTGAAAAAAAATCATCTATTTGATGTCCCTTTAAATGGGACGCGGTATTTATAGTTTTTTTTTTTTAATTAATCATTTTGATTCACTAACTTGTGGTTTTTATTATGGTTTATAAAAAAAATTCTGGGTTGCGAACTTTACAATTGTCAAACCATGGCGGCGCTCGCGGATTTGGAAGCGAAACAAACTCGAATCCTCGATCGCATCGCTCAACTCGAGTCGCGCCTCGCATCGGCCTCCCTCTCATCCTCGGATGGAAGCGGAGACACCACCGCTGAATCCACGGAGACGCGTCTCTCCGTGATCCTCCTTGCCAGAGGCGTAATGGACTTCGCCTGGAAGCGCGTCCCCTCCGATTACTACGATCAGAGCCTTGAATATCGGCGACAGATACTCGCCGCCTCCCGTATTGAACAGCTGTGCAAGAGCATTGTCATGGTACTGCATTTCTTAAACCTCCTCTTTCTTTGGCATTTTGTCGAACACCTAAGGTGCATTGTTTCAGAGTAATAATATTTACGACAATTTGGGGCTCTTTTCTTAATAGATCACAATTTGCTGTTTCATGCCCTATCTCTACTTGTGGGGTGTTCAAACTGTCGGTTCGGTAAAACCGAATTGAATAGTCAAACCAAAACTTTATTTGGTTTTTAAATATCTAACCGAACTAACCGAATCAAACTTGGCAACCGAACCAGAAAAACAGAAGTAAATTTGGTTTGTTGGTTTGAACTGAAAATAAGAGAGATTAAATTTCAAAGGTCATCAAGTCCAGTTACTGTTGCACTTTTATTTTACTTGATGCTTATTTTTTATACAATTTTTACTGGAATTAGAGCCATGTATTGCACTGTTAATTGGATTTCCTTTTAGTCAATACCCAAGCTCCTGGAGAAATTACAGACCTGCAGCAACCCCCAAAACATGCAAAATACTATGTTGTTGTGGTTCAGGTAAATAATAAATGTAAGACCAGATTTATTATTGCTTTTTTTTGTTATAAATTTTCTCATGTGTGGTCTGTGATTTTGTACAGTATATGGCAAGGCTTATTGCAGAAAGTATCAAGAATTTCCTTTATGCATAAATGACAAGAAAGTGCCGAAAAAGCGATTCAATAGTGAGTCCCCATCATGGCTTCAATACATCTACATAAGATTTGATTGGGGAATAAACTGTTGCACAATCAGTACTGAGAGTGTAATATACTGATTAATTACCTGTATGGTAGCAGCTGGTGCGAAATCTTGCGTACCAGATGCTACCATGCGCCAAAGCTAAACCCTGGAGTTCCACTACTGGTTTACCACTGACATGTCCCTGTATGCCAATCTAATTATGCATTGTACGGGATTCGGTAATTCATTTAGCCTGTACCATCCCATAAACATACATATTTTCTTACTGTTTTAATTAAATTGTTTTAATTAGTTTAGACTACCAGATATAGCCAATGTCAACTCTTAAGTGACAAATAAATAAATGAATGCTCATTTGTGAGAAATTAAGAAGTATAATACATTCTGACCAAGCTTTAGAAGTTTAGCTAAAATGAGTTAAACGTAAAGGTCATTGATTGAATTACGATGCATTCTACATTGCATGATTTCAGTGAGACTAGCACCAGAAGATGAATCACTCAAACTCAACTGGATTCATACACAATGCAGTCACTTGCATCGGAATGCGGACAGACATTCCGGTAATTTGACTTTTGCTCTATCTCTCTTTTATTTTGCTTTTCTAGGTTGCAGTCTGAACCACTAAGTTTAATATGTTAATAAATTTCCGTCAGGTGATCATAGATGAAGCAATAACAAAGTTAGAAGAAGATATTTTGGTGTTGGGAGGCGGAGAGGTTGACTTGAAACTTGGCATGAAAACTTCACAATTTCTAACTGCTTTCAGGCCATTTGGTGGTTAATGTAGTTAATTAAACGAGATCCCTGGTGTGGTTATCATGATCATTTCAATTTCACATTGGAAATTGCTTAACCCAATAACAAGATCCATGTGGGTTTTAATATTTTGATATTGGATCGAGGTTGGTATGTCTGTCTTTTTTAGTGCAAGATTTTGTTCTTGGCAATTCCTCTATTTTCAATGTTTCTTTGTTCCACTCCCGGCAAAAATAAAATATATATAAATGAAAATAATAAAATTGGTTGTGTTGTTGTAACACCTCAAGATATCATTCATGTCTACCTTTTCAAAAAAAAGAACAACATGAGCAGCCTCCAAAATGTTATTATGGCATCATTTGTTTTTTGATGGGTCATAATGTGCGTGTGTAACTTTTTTTTTCCTTAATTAATTAAATGCATTTGTGATTTAAGTGACATACAGTCAAAATTGAATGATACTCCCTCCGTCAAGCTTTCTATTTCAAATATCATTATCCAGAGCCCTTTCTCATAATTCATAATTATGATCTCTCATTTCTCAATTTATCTGCTCACTTTGCTTCTATATGATCCCTTACCTCTTTGATTTCTCTCCTCCCTTTACTCTGTCTCTACTTCTTCATTAGATGTTTCACGAGAAAGAGAGAGGCAAACAGGGAGCATGTCATATCATATGTAGTGAATGTCTTCGATTTGTTTGAAGAAATCATATCTTAATTAAAACGATCGAAATCTTTAATTGGAGCTTAATAAGAGGAATACTTAATTTTGAATGTTTACCATCAGATACCAAGTGAGTTAACAAGAATTTGTGAGTATCCAAGTGGGTAAAAGTGCTTAATTGCGGTATCTTTGCAAATATTTTGTTGGTAATAGCGATATCCTTATATCTGTCGGTTTACCCTCGACAATTATCATTTTTTACCCTTGCAGATTCATCCAGATTCTTGTAGGTATGTTTGTCTCTGATATACATTGACCATTATATATATAGTCGGATAATATCTATTCGTATCTGGATCTATATCCAAAAATTAGATACAGATATCTGATATCTGAATATCCGTGCAGATTGGGTACAGATATGATTTTGAATTTTAATTATCCGTATCCGAATAGTAGATATATATACCATATAGTTTAATATATATTATGAAAATATTTATGTATATCTATGGATATCCGATTTGTATCCGTGTGTATCCGTCTAATATCCGATCCGTATCCGTATCTGAAAAATAAAAGCAGATACGGATATGATTTTACCGCTATCTGATCCGCATCCGATCCGTTTGCACCCCTAGTTTAATTGGGCAACGGTACAGTCCTCTAACTTGTACTCCACAGAAATTAATAGTAATTACAGCTTATTGCTTGCCAAGAAGAATGCAACCCCATGTGGAAATCCAAACAATATAAAGTTGAGCATCATTTGTATACCTTTGAAGAATGTGATATACAATTATATATGCATACATCAAAGTTTGAACGAGCCGCTTGCAAAAATGAAATTCATGATCAAGAGGTGATGTCTTTCTCTTCTTCTTCTTAGCTTCTTTGATGAGAAACTTGGCGCAGATGCTGCCATGGGGTTTCATCAGTCTAAAAAATGTAATTACAGCTCAGGCAACATACAGTTCATGCAGCATACAAAAGTCAAAACAGACCTCACGTAGTACTGCAGTCTAAAAAAACAACAAAGAAAACAAAAAACATCTAAACAGTTATTAATTGTGTGCCTAATTAACACCAAAACCTTGTCATCTACAGGTACCAAGCATCCCTCGGCACAAGCTAACAGTACCGCAGCCACAGCTCATTCTCTTGTGCAATTCTACTACCAGTCATATATTCAGAGGGCATTAATTCCTTTGTTTCCAGATACCCCACGCAGCGCACAAGAACCAACACATCCAAATTACCACATTAAAAACCTGCGCCCTGAGCGTATGATAACCATATTTCTTGAGTGCTAGCTTGCGTTCGGTATCACAAGTTAACATCCTAGCTTACCCGATAACAACCACCAGACATGTGAGGTGTACAGACATAGAAACAACAGATGTACTGCCTACTTCTTGTTAGAAATTTAGAATGTTATGTATGATACAACAGATGTACTGCCTACTTCAAAATAAGAATAGAAGAAGTATATCTGACATTAGAATGTTATGTATGATACATTGATGAGAAGCAAGCTATGTAAGGCACAAAATCCATAGCTTGTATAATCTTTAAACTAAATTGAGTGATTGAAAAGTAATATATTTATTTTCAAACGATGTGGAAATCCTTTCATGACTATAAATAAAACATGATCAACTGAACGGCCTCAATTGTGAGATGGAGGGTGAATTCTTGGCATCGCATAGTCGACATCAAATCCCGGTTTCTCTTCTGAGGCACTATGTGGTGGCTTGCGCAGCGATACTGCAACAAAATCGGGTTTCTGAACATAACTTGATGAGTTTTCTCTTCTGATATATCTTCTTTCTATGATCACTACTCCTATGAGTTATGGATTTCACCCGTAATGTTGTGACTCGATCTGTCTGTTCTGTCATGACCTCTGACATTGAGCTCACACTTGAAAGCTTCTTAACCGTCATCTTCGACATATCCTAATTATAATATAATTATAAGAGTGTAAATTATTATTTGCCATATAAAGGATATTTTCTTGCATACAGTGTAAAACACAATAAAATACCTCTACTTTTATACATTATGTAAAACTATTAATTGGACATGAAACTGTTTTTCCCTTTTCAAATTACGTACACATGAAATAAGTTATATAATTATAGAAATTGTTGTAGACATATTTGAGCTTACCTTTCTGGAGTGAAGAAAAGATGCACTGCGGCCTTCACAAAATTTAAAGCTAGTAGTAAGAGAGAGAGAAGAAGCATGATGAGAAGAAGAGATGACATGCTGAGATTTTTTTAGCCTCCTGTGGAATTTATTTGCCTATTTTTGGTTGAGTAGGAGAGCATGATGTATTAGATATATATATATCTCATCAGTTGCATTGCATGGAGATGCATAATAATATTAGGAGACAGTAAGAACATACATACTGTAAGTGATGAGAAAGAGAAAATTGTTGATGTTGTGTTCTGGGTATTTAAATAAAGAAATAGTACGGAATTTAATTCAAAAGCTCTCTCGATCGATGCTCCAAGCAGCCCTTTTCGATTTGTGTCCTTTTTGTCTCAAAATCCATCGATACTGGGGATGCTGGGATCGTTCAAGGGGTGAACGAAATATAATTAATTAGCTTTTCATGATATCGAAACATGACCTTAATTAATTTGTTGAATTCTTTTTTTAGGAAACAAATTAATTTTATTGATTTCTCATATTGTTTCAATGTGTTTATTTATAGGCTACAGAATTTGAAAGACTAGTCATTAAAATATTTTCTAATTACATGATTTGATTAATTTGTTATATCTGTTAATTAATACTAATTGATCTCTAATTAATGTTATATATATAT
>JAJGRX010000517.1:7500-10000 GCA_025461125.1 Carex kokanica
CAGCCGACTTCCCCCCGCTTTGCGTGGCCGCCCCCCGCGCTGGGGCTCCCCGCTCAGCCGACTTCACCCCGCTTGGGCTGCCCGCTCAGCCGACTTCCCCCGCTTTTGCGTGGCGCCCCCACGCTGGGGCTCCCCGCTCAGCCGACTTCCCCCGCTTTTGCGTGGCCGCCCCCACGCTTGGGCTCCCCGCTAAGCCGACTTCCCCCGCTTTTGCGTGGCTTCCCCCACGCTTGGGCTCCCCGCTCAACCGACTTCCCCCCGCTTTTGCGTGGCTGCACCGGCGGGGGCATGTACACCCTTGGGCATGTACATGGCAGCACCGACGCTGAGCGCCAGCAGCACCAGCGCAAAGCACCGGCGGGGGCATGTACACCCTTGGGCATGTACATGGGGGGGCACCCCTTTTGAAAATCTTGCCCCCCTATAGGGGAATACTGGATTTGGGGCTCCAGCCACGCCCAGGGTTACCACCCCCTGAAAATCCCCCATGTCATAAACGGTCGTGTTGCACCGTTTTTTTACGCGATCTCACCAGTTTTGCACGCAACTTGACCCGATAAACCGATTTTTTTTTAAATTTCAAAATTTTTTCAAATTTCAAATTTTTTTTCAAAATTCAAATTTTTTCGAAAATTCAAACTTTTTTCAAATTTCAAATTTTTTTCAAATTTCAAATTTTTTTCAAATTTCAAATTTCAATTTTTTTTTCAAAATTCAAAATTTTTTTTCGGGTTTCAATTTTTTTTTTCAAACTTGGCCGCCCCCACGCTTGGGCTCCCCGCTCGGCCGACTTCCCCCCGCTTTTGCGTGGCTGCGCCCACGCTTGGGTTCCCCGCTCAGCCGACTTCCCCCCGCTGGGCTCCCCCACGCTTGGGATCCCCCCGCTGGCCGACTTCCCCCCGCTTTTGCGCTGCCCCCACGCTGGCGCTCCCCGCTCAGCCGGCTTCCCCCGCTTTTGCGTGGCCGCCCCCCGCTGCGGCTCCCCGCTCAGCCGACTTCACCCCGCTTGGGCTCCCCTCTCAGCCGACTTCCCCCCGCTTTGCGTGGCCGCCCCCGCGCTGGGGCTCCCCGCTCAGCCGACTTCACCCCGCTTGGGCTCCCCTCTCAGCCGACTTCCCCCGCTTTTGCGTGGCGCCCCCCGCGCTGGGGCTCCCCGCTCAGCCGACTTCCCCCGCTTTTGTGTGGCCGCCCCCACGCTTGGGCTCCCCGCTTAGCCGACTTCCCCCGCTTTTGCGTGGCTTCCCCCACGCTTGGGCTCCCCGCTCAACCGACTTCCCCCCGCTTTTGCGTGGCTGCACCGGCGGGGGCATGTACACCCTTGGGCATGTACATGGCAGCACCGACGCTGAGCGCCAGCAGCACCAGCGCAAAGCACCGGCGGGGGCATGTACACCCTTGGGCATGTACATGGGGGGGCACCCCTTTTGAAAATCTTGCCCCCCTATAGGGGAATACTGGATTTGGGGCTCCAGCCACGCCCAGGGTTACCACCCCCTGAAAATCCCCCATGTCATAAACGGTCGTGTTGCACCGTTTTTTTACGCGATCTCACCAGTTTTGCACGCAACTTGACCCGATAAACCGATTTTTTTTTAAATTTCAAAATTTTTTCAAATTTCAAATTTTTTTTCAAAATTCAAATTTTTTCGAAAATTCAAACTTTTTTCAAATTTCAAATTTTTTTCAAATTTCAAATTTTTTTCAAATTTCAAATTTTTTTCAAATTTCAATTTTTTTTTCAAAATTCAAAATTTTTTTTCGGGTTTCAATTTTTTTTTTCAAACTTGGCCGCCCCCACGCTTGGGCTCCCCGCTCGGCCGACTTCCCCCCGCTTTTGCGTGGCTGCGCCCACGCTTGGGTTCCCCGCTCAGCCGACTTCCCCCCGCTGGGCTCCCCCACGCTTGGGATCCCCCCGCTGGCCGACTTCCCCCCGCTTTTGCGCTGCCCCCACGCTGGCGCTCCCCGCTCAGCCGGCTTCCCCCGCTTTTGCGTGGCCGCCCCCCGCTGCGGCTCCCCGCTCAGCCGACTTCACCCCGCTTGGGCTCCCCTCTCAGCCGACTTCCCCCCGCTTTGCGTGGCCGCCCCCGCGCTGGGGCTCCCCGCTCAGCCGACTTCACCCCGCTTGGGCTCCCCTCTCAGCCGACTTCCCCCGCTTTTGCGTGGCGCCCCCCGCGCTGGGGCTCCCCGCTCAGCCGACTTCCCCCGCTTTTGTGTGGCCGCCCCCACGCTTGGGCTCCCCGCTTAGCCGACTTCCCCCGCTTTTGCGTGGCTTCCCCCACGCTTGGGCTCCCCGCTCAACCGACTTCCCCCCGCTTTTGCGTGGCTGCACCGGCGGGGGCATGTACACCCTTGGGCATGTACATGGCAGCACCGACGCTGAGCGCCAGCAGCACCAGCGCAAAGCACCGGCGGGGGCATGTACACCCTTGGGCATGTACATGGGGGGGCACCCCTTTTGAAAATCTTGCCCCCCTATAGGGGAATACTGGATTTGGGGCTC
>JAJGRX010000517.1:20000-22500 GCA_025461125.1 Carex kokanica
CTCCAGCCACGCCCAGGGTTACCACCCCCTGGAAATCCCCCAGGCTCCCCCCCATTTTATGTGGATGCACTAGCGCAGAGCACCCCGCTGGGCCCTTTTTCCACCGCTCAGCCGACTTCCCCCCGCTTTTGCGTGGCCGCCCCCACGCTGGGGCTCCCCGCTCAGCCGACTTCACCCCGCTTGGGCTCCCCTCTCAGCCGACTTCCCCCCGCTTTGCGTGGCCGCTCCCCGCTCAGCCGACTTCACCCCGCTGGGGCTCCCCGCTCAGCCGACTTCCCCCGCTTTTGCGTGCCTTCCCCCCGCTTTTGTGTGGCTTCCCCCACGCTTGGGCTCCCCGCTCAGCCGGCTTCCCCCACGCTTGGGATCCCCGCTCAGCTGGCTTCCCCCCGCTTTTGCGTGGCTGCCCCCACGCTGGGGCTCCCCGCTCAGCCGGCTTCCCCCCGCTTTTGCGTGGCCGCCCCCCCGCTGCGGCTCCCCGCTCAGCCGACTTCCCCCGCTTTTGCGTGGCGCCCCCACGCTGGGGCTCCCCGCTCAGCCGACTTCACCCCGCTGGGGCTCCCTTCTCAGCCGACTTCCCCCCGCTTTGCGTGGCCGCTCCCCGCTCAGCCGACTTCACCCCGCTGGGGCTCCCCGCTCAGCCGACTTCCCCCGCTTTTGCGTGCCTTCCCCCCGCTTTTGTGTGGCTTCCCCCACGCTTGGGCTCCCCGCTCAGCCGGCTTCCCCCACGCTTGGGATCCCCGCTCAGCCGGCTTCCCCCCGCTTTTGCGTGGCTGCCCCCACGCTGGGGCTCCCCGCTCAGCCGGCTTCCCCCCGCTTTTGCGTGGCCGCCCCCCCCGCTGCGGATCCCCGCTCAGCCGACTTCCCCCGCTTTTGCGTGGCGCCCCCACGCTGGGGCTCCCCGCTCAGCCGACTTCACCCCGCTGGGGCTCCCTTCTCAGCCGACTTCCCCCCGCTTTGCGTGGCCGCTCCCCGCTCAGCCGACTTCACCCCGCTGGGGCTCCCCGCTCAGCCGACTTCCCCCGCTTTTGCGTGCCTTCCCCCCGCTTTTGTGTGGCTTCCCCCACGCTTGGGCTCCCCGCTCAGCCGGCTTCCCCCACGCTTGGGATCCCCGCTCAGCCGGCTTCCCCCCGCTTTTGCGTGGCTGCCCCCACGCTGGGGCTCCCCGCTCAGCCGGCTTCCCCCCGCTTTTGCGTGGCCGCCCCCCCGCTGCGGCTCCCCGCTCAGCCGACTTCCCCCGCTTTTGCGTGGCGCCCCCACGCTGGGGCTCCCCGCTCAGCCGACTTCACCCCGCTGGGGCTCCCTTCTCAGCCGACTTCCCCCCGCTTTGCGTGGCCGCACCCCGCGCTGGGGCTCCCCGCTCAGCCGACTTCACCCCGCTTGGGCTCCCCGCTCAGCCGACTTCCCCCCGCTTTGCGTGGCCGCCCCCCGCGCTGGGGCTCCCCGCTCAGCCGACTTCACCCCGCTTGGGCTGCCCGCTCAGCCGACTTCCCCCGCTTTTGCGTGGCGCCCCCACGCTGGGGCTCCCCGCTCAGCCGACTTCCCCCGCTTTTGCGTGGCGCCCCCACGCTGGGGCTCCCCGCTCAGCCGACTTCCCCCGCTTTTGCGTGGCCGCCCCCACGCTTGGGCTCCCCGCTAAGCCGACTTCCCCCGCTTTTGCGTGGCTTCCCCCACGCTTTGGCTCCCCGCTCAACCGACTTCCCCCCGCTTTTGCGTGGCTGCACCGGCGGGGGCATGTACACCCTTGGGCATGTACATGGCAGCACCGACGCTGAGCGCCAGCAGCACCAGCGCAAAGCACCGGCGGGGGCATGTACACCCTTGGGCATGTACATGGGGGGGCACCCCTTTTGAAAATCTTGCCCCCCTATAGGGGAATACTGGATTTGGGGCTCCAGCCACGCCCAGGGTTACCACCCCCTGAAAATCCCCCATGTCATAAACGGTCGTGTTGCACCGTTTTTTTACGCGATCTCACCAGTTTTGCACGCAACTTGACCCGATAAACCGATTTTTTTTTAAATTTCAAAATTTTTTCAAATTTCAAATTTTTTTTCAAAATTCAAATTTTTTCGAAAATTCAAACTTTTTTCAAATTTCAAATTTTTTTCAAATTTCAAATTTTTTTCAAATTTCAAATTTTTTTCAAATTTCAAATTTTTTTCAAATTTCAATTTTTTTTTCAAAATTCAAAATTTTTTTTCGGGTTTCAATTTTTTTTTTCAAACTTGGCCGCCCCCACGCTTGGGCTCCCCGCTCGGCCGACTTCCCCCCGCTTTTGCGTGGCTGCGCCCACGCTTGGGTTCCCCGCTCAGCCGACTTCCCCCCGCTGGGCTCCCCCACGCTTGGGATCCCCCCGCTGGCCGACTTCCCCCCGCTTTTGCGCTGCCCCCACGCTGGCGCTCCCCGCTCAGCCGGCTTCCCCCGCTTTTGCGTGGCCGCCCCCCGCTGCGGCTCCCCGCTCAGCCGACTTCCCCCCGCTTTGCGTGGCCGCCCCCGCGCT